>JAEPRD010000078.1:0-83262 GCA_016758985.1 Mucor saturninus
CTGCGGCAGCACGAGGTTTTTTCAAAGCGCAGCGTACCGAACCATAGTGAAGGTCAAAAATTTACCGCAGCGCAGCGAAGGTCAAAATTTTTACCGAAACGGAGGTTTGGTTTGAAAAAACCTCGTTCATTTAGAAAACTTTGGTTATCCCCCTTGTTTTTAAATTATACGTTGCTTCATACACATAATAATCAATGCTTGCATGTTATACCATGTACCGTTTACGTTTTAGCTCATTTAAGCAGTAATCCTTCTACATAGCAATTTGTCCCCAAGCATCAAGATATAAATAAATCTTACTTTCATTCTTTTTAATAAAATATATAATCAACTTTTAAAACTGCAAACCAATTTTTTCAAACGAATGGCGCATTTAATGATTCAATATGTATAAACGAAAGTTTTTTATTTGGATGAAGGCTGAAAGGGAGAGCTAATATTAAAATATATACCCCTTAATTATGCATTTAATCCTGTTTTTTTTGGGTAAATGTGTAAACGCTTACTATAAATCCGTCCAAACGAGTAAATGGGTAAATTTACCCCATTCTTTTTTTTGGGTAAATGGGTAAACACTTACTATAAATTCGTCCAAACGGTAAATGGGTAAATTTACCCAATCCGTTTTTTTTTGGGTAAATTTACCCAATCCGTTTTTTTTTTGGGTAAATGGGTAAACGCTTACTATAAATTCGTCCAAACGAGTAAATGGGTAAATTTACCCAATTCTTTTTTTTGGGTAAATGGGTAAACACTTACTATAAATCCGCCCAAATGGACGGATCGGGCGAGAAAATATAGCCTTGGTGATATGATATTCTATAATAACAAAAGTGGCATAACTGCCATTTTTTTGGCTGGCAAAAATGGTAACTTTGACAGTCAAATGAAGCCAAGAGGTTCACGGCAGCTGTTTTTGGCTCTAAAAAATGCCATCTATTTTACCTTGATGAAGACAAATCATTCACTGCTTCCATTTTCCTTGCTTGTAAAAGTGGCAGTTATGATATTCTGTAATATCAAAACGTTCACAGTTCCCATTTTTTTTAACCTTTTTTTTTAGACCCATTCTTTTGTATCTGGCAGGCTCACTTATCCATTGTTAGTATTGGCAGTAAAGCAAATTTTATTGAATTTTTTATTTATATTTTAGTGGTGTATAGGAGGGTTGATGTAATTTGAAACTTTTATTTAGGCTTGTGTTTGTATACCATTATGATGCTTGTATGTTACTTTAGCTTACCGTTGATTCTCGTAACACTCTATAAAGGTATTGTTAGAAAAAAGTAATATTGTAATTAATTCTGCATTTTATTACCATCCTTTAGTTCTGATGTCGATTATTATTTGACCGGCAGAGTTCCTAAAATGTTGTGGCTTGGGTAAAAGGTACACAGAAGAAATAGTCTATATGTAGCATTTGTTTGATCTCGGTAACGTCAAGTTTGATTTTTCGAACAGAATTGGTGAGTGCAATATTCATATCAGACATTTGAAAATGTTTGTTTTTAACTAAATTTTTTTAATGAATAAAAAGGTATAAAAAAGTTAAGAGAAGATATGCTAGTACATGTAATATATTTTATCCCACCTTTAGTTATTTGGAGTTGGATCGTCTGCTTATCTAAATTATGTCATTTCTTTTCTTTGACGGCATGTCGTCATGTCATGGGGTTTTAAAATGTAAATGACGGAATAAAAAATTGACGAAATAAATACTTAAGGTCCAAGACCATAGCTAATAATATATCGTACCTGTCGACATCTTCCAGAAAACTTTCATCATTGACGTATGTCACTATGAAAGGGAAAAAATTAAAAAGGCGATTTTAACTTAAGTTAATGAGTATATAAAAACACCTTACATATAGACATTACTTTCACAGGTTACATTTTTCAAATATAAATCTGACTTCCACAAATATCAAAATTTTTAAATGTCCTTCCCTCCCGCTTTTTTGTCAAACGCCAACTGACAAAGAGATATGTGATAATTGAGGATAAAAAAGGGAAATGTAAATTGGAAAATAAAGCAAGTAAAGAAATGAGACTCTATAATCCTTTATTATAAGTTCGAGAGTTTGTCATGATAAAAATAGAGGTCCTTTTTATATTCAATGATCACTTCAAGATTTTTCCTGCGCAGATCGAATTGACTATTTACCCGCAAACTGGGAAATGGTAGAATTAGATTTAGAAATCAGTAACATATGAAACATAGCTTATTGTTATATACAAGGAGCTAGTTGACCCATATCCGGCACTTCTAGAGCATTATAGTTTATCCATTCAATGACAGGGTCATTGATTGGATTACTAAAATAAATTTATGATAAACTAGAAGATTCGGTAGCTACTCGACCAATCCAGGAACGATTATGAAATCCGATCTCAGTTTGACATATGAGGGAGCTAGTACTGTGTCGTACCAATAGGAATGTAATCGCAATATGGTACTTATAATACATAGGTTATATGTATTATAATTGAGTGACAAGATAAGAGTAATTATATTCGTGGAATTAGGCGTCAAATACGACAAGATAGACTTCCTCGTGAAGCTTTTGAATGCGACAGCTGTTCGATAATCTGTAACAGTTACCGTCAACTCCAAAACCATAAGAGAGTTCATATAAAAACAACAATATCTGAAGATACTGATCTGAAAGAAAGCAATTGTGTGGAAATCGATGAAGATTTATAAAATAATAAACAAGAAAATTATCAAACTTGCAAAAATTAACTAAGGCTTTATTAAACAAATAAAAAGGGGGTCCTTATATACACATTATTTCAGACATTGATCACAGACGGGCTGATGATACTTGTGGGTAGATTTATCCAGACAATACTCGGATGTAATGATCCCGTATAGAACAGCTATAATGAGATGTCAATAACAATAACAATAACATTCATTCTTAAACTGTGTATGTCTTGTAGCACAATATTCAGGGGAAGATGTAGTTATTAATAAAGATAGCTGTGGCACCTCAATGTGGCTGATGTAACCTTCATATGTTTTCATATTAATGTCATTATTTAAATGTATGTCTTATACTTGTATGAAGGATGATATGGGATCAAGCCTGTACATAAAGTGAACGATCAGTATTTAATATAAAGTATCAATGCGAATTATATTTAGGATTATCAAGTGGAAGATTTAAGAAGTGTAGATAGAGTCATATATTAAGTATATAGCCTCGATCACGACAAATTGTAATTCTGCTGATAATGGAGACGTCAGTGATTACGCTACAAATAAGTACCTTATGTCCTTATTTTTAAAATAACTTACAAGGTACTCTTAGTCTCTACCCTCATTGGTATCAATGTTGATGACCAAATCAACTATAAGTATGGATGCTGCTTTGAAGAAAATGAAAGCAGGGCTCACGTTTATCAAGCCAGTAGAATCGGCTCCAACACATTCACAAAAGCTGAATCAATGGGCATTCATCTTTCCCAAATGATGCTGCAACACAAGATAGCCAGATCTGCTTACAGGGACATTGTCAGATTTGTTAATACGGTTATTAGCGACCACGATAAAATAATGTTGGGTGATAAAAATAAACGTATGGCCTTGATAATTTAAATTTTCTAACATCAGATTGGTAATTCACTCAGAAACCGGAGCCGAAATCGGCTATCGTGAGGTTGCTGATGATTTAGTCAAAGCTAAATCCAGTGTTCATGGCTACGAATATGATGTCTGTCCCAACGGCTGTAGATTATATGGATTGGATGATGAAGAAGACCAATGTATCGACTGTGACAAAAATCCATTTAAGACTAGCACTGAATTGATCAAGGTCCCCAACGCCAGTATGAAATTTGTAGCAAAAGTAAGCTTAAAATAGGATAGTTTTGCAAAAAAAAAGTATAAAAAAACAATAGGATCAATTAGAATTCTTGTCAGAGTTTATTGATGTTAAAGTTAACTAAAGATTTAGGAAGAGGAAAAATAAAGAGTTTTTATAATAAATGGAATGGACGAGGCTGAGGATACTACTCCTAACAACTTGAGTATGCTATCAATAACAATATATATACTGGAGAATTAGTGCTACGCATAGTCAATAGAGAAATAATAACAATAACATGTCTTAAGTTTGGACATTGGTGTTACAATACCGTGACCGTCTTTAAAGAATTCCTTTTTTTTTATGCCTGATCATGATTTAGCTATCATTTATCAGTGATGATGAGATATGAATTTATTATATGTATAATCTATATGTGTGATTTAGCACAAAATTGACGTCTATCGGTGATCTTCTTTCCAATAAGTTGGCTGATCCTCACACTAGGAACCTTCTTAATTATAGAGCCAACAGGGAATCAAGTAACATGCAAATGAGTGATATTTTTGATGGGCAAATGTACAAGGATCTGGTAAGAAGGGGCATGTTCTCCAATGCTGACGATATCGCCATTGGTCTTTACACGGATAGGTTTGTAAACCGAAAGAAGGGCAAAAATTCTTTTACTATCATCCACGTTGCGATCTTCAATCTTGGTCTTTCCATCAGGTAACAACTTACACTGGTCTTAAAAGTTACAAATTTCTAAACAACAGACATTAGATACACAAACGAGCATATGCTAAAGCTAGCAATTTTACCTGGTCCTAAAAAACCTACTTATCTGTGTGATAAATATGGGACAAGAGAATAAAATGAAACTTTTGATAACTATTGTTTTTTTATGAGTAATAAAAAGACAAGGAGGATCCGTCTAGTTGAATAGTTAATTTCTGCTTTTATATGAGATTGTTAGTAGTCACAATAATGTCAATTATTGTGGATTATGATCGTGTAACCTAATTCGACTACGGTAAAATATGGTTAAATACCACAATCTGGATTCATTTTTGCGGCCCATCATCGACGATTTAAAGGATTTGGAAATCCATGGGCTAGTTGTTAAACGTGGGGATATCGAAATCTGTCGCTCCAAAGTATATTTCTTGCTGGCTTCTGGTGATATTCCAGCTGTGGGGGATATGGTTCACATCTGTTCTCATATCAGTACATACGGTTGTCGTTTTTGTGAATCGAAAGGGAGAAGTCCAGACAATACGTCTCATGGAAAGTATGTCGACGATAGTTTTGCCCCATTGAGACGACTGCAAGACTACATGACTGGAAATCCTGTAAGTATAATGATCTAACCTTTTGTTTTTTCGACACTTATAAAGTGCACCTACTATAGATAAAAACCATTTACAAACCTAGTGTTTTCAGTGAGCTATCCACATTTTCCGGTTCCTCATTTTTTTCGTTGGATCAGCTCCATCTTATAGCCAGAGGTATTGGCAAACATTTATATGATCTGATCACAATAGAAATTTCCAAAGATCAAAAGTGCTACTATACAAAGCGAGATAAAACCGTTTCAATCGCCAACTATCCTTTCTACATCTCAAGAAGCAATTTGGATGTTATTGGGGATTGCATCACTTCATCAAGAAAGCATGTCCCCGTTTCTTTTCAGGGTAGCTTCGACAATTTTTTTGAAAAGATTGATGGTACACGTGCGGTGGATTGGTTGGACTTCCTTTTGTACATTGTTCCCACATTGGTTGTGCCCTACCTACCTAACAGGTCTGCCAAAAAAAAAAAACGTGCTGGGTTTGGTCAAAGGTTGTGCTCTTGCATTGCAGTGGAATCTTACACCAGATCTGATTATTAAAATGGAGGGGTAAGTCGGTATACTAGAGTATGGGGAATTCAGTCATTTAACAGAAATATATTACCTCTGACAGCTACTTCACGACTTGGCACACCTATCTTCTGGAGCAAGTCAATTTAAAAAACATCTCTCGGAGCGTGTTTCGACCTGTTCAACATTACTTAATTCACGTTCCATACATCATCAAGGAGCAAGGTCCCTTGAGTTGTTACTCTGCAAGATCTATGGAGATAGTCATTGGTATATACTCCAAGCTGATCAAATCAAGAAGAATGGGCGGTAGAAATGCGAGTATGCTTATCGAAAGATTTACAATTCGTAACTTCATCAACGGCATCATCGATGTGGTGACCTAGCAAGGCTATAGCAATATTAGAGCTAACAAAGATTTATCCATGCTGATACCATTTGTGATATAACCTTAACAATAAATGTCATAGTAAGAACTATAAGGATATTACATCACAAGTCTAATTTAGTACGTCTGAGAAAGACTGAAAATTTAGTTTAATGCAAAGAGTTAAGAAGACTTAACATTTATTAGAACAAGACTAAATTAGTGACCATGTAATAATCATATACATTTTTGGTTAATCAATGATAACTTCAAGATAGCACTAGAGATATGAACACAGCAGACAGTCTTTTATATAAATACTCGTACATTTCATTTATTAATAAAGACATCTTATAAACAGTCTCAAACTACTCCTATAGTCTTTTTATAATTTTTACTTTACCTTAAAACACAACAGTTTGTTCTCATATACCATCAATACGTTTTAATTATAAATTTTTTTCGTCCAAATAAAGTGATAACCAAGTTCTAACAGTATCAATTTTGGTTTTACTTTGATTTTTGTTCTCCATGCAAAACAATGGAAACCAGTTTTACGTCATTGTCCCCTATTATGTATTCAACGATAATCTTTAAGCAAATATAGGAAACTTTTCCATTTTGTAAGTTTTTGCAATTGCCATTCGTTTCTTTACTTTTTTTTTTTTTTTTTTTTATTTTTTTTTTCGGAACACTTGTCGAATAAAATAAGACCATATTTTCTTGGAGAAAAATGATAAAAAAACTTTTTTTTTAATAAATCTGGGTTTTAAAATAAGTAAAAAAAAAGGCAACTTGTTACCATTTGCTTCACAGGCGCAAAAAATCATTTTTTATGCGGTAACCCACCAAATTCGGATCAATATTGCATCAAATTTTTGGCATAAAGTAATCCAATTTTAACTTCTAGATAGTTTTTATAACATCTAAACTACATATTGACGGTTCCAGAAATGTTTTTGAAGCATTTTTGTTTTTTTATGATATTATGATCATTTGTAGCAATCCTTTACTCGAATCTTATTGGCTGGGGATATCGAGCAAATAAAAAAATGGCAGGTATGTTTCCATTTAATTCACAGCTGCTGGCATGTCCGCCATACTGCGTCGCATGATCTGATAAATATGTGTCTTGTAACACTAAAGATTTATTAGAGTACTCATGGTCCCGATCCTGAGAAATTCGAGAGTGATAATAGCGAATTAAGAATAAAAATGGGAAATTTAACAAAGTGAAATTATCAAACTGCAAAAATAAACTGAAGCTTTATTAAACAAATATAAGGGGGTCTTTATATACACATTATTTCTGACATTGATCACAGATGGGCTGAAGACTGTTGTGGGTAGGTTTATTCCAGATAATACTCGGATTTACTGATCCCATATAGAAAGGCCATAATAAGATGTCAATAACAATAACAATAACATTCATTCATAAGCTGTGTATGTCTTGTAGCACAATATTCAGGGGAAAATGTAGTTCTAAATAAAGACAGCTGTGGCACCTCAATGTGGCTGATGTAACCATTCATATGTTTCTATATCAATGTTATTATTTAAATGTATGTCTTATACTTGTATGAAGGATGATATGAGATCAAGCCTGTACATAAAGTAAATGATCAGAATTTAATATAAAGTATTAATAAGAATTATATTCAGGATTATTAAGTGGAAGATTAAGAAGTGTAGATAGAGTCATATATTAAGTATATAGTCTCGATCACGACAGATCCATTGATATGGGGCAACGTTAACTGGAAACAATTCTAATGAGTACTATTCATTTAACCTAAGGCGGGAGACAAAGTATAGATCTATTCCAAAATCAGAAAGGTTGACTCATCATTAAAACTCAGAAGAGTTGTGCAATGTAAAAAGGATCAATTATTTCATAGCAGCAGAGTTCTTTTAGTCTATTTTTACCTCGAATAAAGATAACCTTTATCTTATTACTTTTCTATTGTAACAATTTTGTCAAATACCACACTTCAGACTCATCGTCAATAATATAATAGTCGTTGGAGGTATAAAGTTAGTGTAGTCTGTCATGAACCACGTACTTTGCACTTTGCCCCTGACCATAAATCCCCGACTACTCGAATGTTCTGGAATCTCATGCTGATTTTCAACAATATCAGTGTCCAACCCTTCCAGGACCTTCCAAGTCTATCCATGCAATGAACCCCCGCTTCCAAGAGATTAGTAATCATGACTCGCTTTCCAGTACTGGATTTCCCACTATATTTTCAAAAAATAGTCCCTAATTTGTCAAAAAGGCATCAGTAATTTTTCAAAAAGCGCTCCACTATTTTTTCAAAAAGTTCAATCTAATTTTTTAAAAAGATACCAATATTTTTTCAAAAGACAAGTAGTTTTTTTATAATCGTTTATTAACCTAAAGCATTTTTTCCATGGCAATACAACGAGGAAAGAAGCTAACCGAATGTCGAATCCCTCCACGACAATCCTGTAAAGTTACATTTGTAACTGACTCCATAATTCGAGGAGTCAAAAGATCGCCTGTGTCCAAAGGGTTTCTTTTGATACCACTCTTTACATCGGCCAAAATTCCTCAATTGGATTAAGAAAGGGGGAATATGGAGGCAAGTAAACGCACTTATAGCCTCTTTTTTCTATTAACGCTCTGATTGCAATTGGTTTGTGGATTGGTGCATTATCCATTACAAGATAATAGCCTTGTAATCCATTTCTATCTAAACAATCTATCATGCTGTTAAGATAGCTCATGAAATGAGATGATCTTGTACCCAATTTACCATTTACGACAACTTCTTTGCCATTGACCTTTCTCTTTTTGCTCCCCGTTGTTGAGGTAGGCTTTCTTAATGATATGTCAATTACACCGTCAGTTGAAATTGCGCCTAAAATAGTGATTGAAGTGCTGCGAGAGGTAGGTACAATAGCTTTCGCAGGCTTGTCTTTCTTTGACCAACCTCTGTTACGGATGATATTTATGTTAAATCCTGCTCTGTCTATGAACACGCAGTTTTTTTCAAAGTCCATATCCTCGTTAGCAATCCACTCCTCTACCGACTCTCGACGTTGTTTGATTACATCAATGTGGTTTCGTCTCGCAGGTATTTTCTCAAGTCTTTTCATAGATAAAGCACATTTTTCTCTCATAAATCTATGCAATGCTGACTTACTCACCTGAATATTCTCATCCGAAAAATGATTCGTCAAATCTTCCAGAACTTGAGCAAGTACAGCAGTAGGTCTTTCGTCGATGTACTTGATGATCCAGTCCGCATGCCTGTCTTTTAATTTGAATCGGGGTCCCTTAGGACCTCGTTTCTTTCTTTCAGGGATTCCCAATTCTGGATCTTCTCTATACTTTTTTCTATAATTATAACCAGAGTGCAATCTGATACCAGTTGAATTACAGGCTGATTTTACATCAGAGCCAGCAGCGATCAAGTCAATGAACATTCCAATCTGTGCATCTTTATACTTCATGTGGATTCTTTTCTTTTTATCCTCGTGCCTAAATTCGGGTTGATTAAAATGAAGATCACAATAGTTCTTTACACGAGTATTTGCCTCTTCTAAAGTCTCATCAATTCAGACACTCTCTTCGTCCGAACTTTTGTTGCTGTCTTCTTCATTACTATCAGGGAACACCTCCAAATCGTCAGCAATATCCTCATCTACTTCCATGGCACTCTCAGTAGCACTAGATGCCGATCCAGCACTTTTTTTTGGTATAAGTGAACGTACAGCTCTTCAGTCTCGTCGTCATCTTCTACGTCAAGATTAAGATCGCTCATAAAAACGTCAATGGACATGGTAAAAGTTTTTCGAAAAATTAAGATTATGTTTTTGAAAAAACAGTGGAAGGCTTTTTGAAAAATTAGGGACTATTTTTTGAAAATTTGGTGGGAAATCCAGTATCTCCGACGCCAAGTAATTAGTAATCATGACTCATGTGTTTCGGCCACGTATACTGAAACCAAAACTAAGACTAATTTAGTAAGCCAAGACATTCTTAAAGGCAAACCCATGTTATCTGAAAAGATATAAATACTCCCCCTTTCCCTCGCCTTCCCCGTTCCATGTCGATTATCTTGTATTCCTTCCCCTTCACTGTATAATCTTTTGTTATTATCAAATACTCTATAAACCACTCTTCCTTTGTCTTTGTATAATTAATAGGTATCTTCTGATATTATTGCTATAATATATTCCTTGCCACGTTCCTGACATAGTTTATGTTAATTTCTAAAAAAACTTTGTACCAAAAAAAAGGAAAACGTCTAAGAATTGGTTGAGACACTCAAATACAAAATAAGAAATAAACCGACTCCTATCCGGCAGCCAGTGTGAACTGCAAATGAATCGGTGTGAACTGCTAATGAACCAGTGTGAACCAGAGTGAACCGGTGCTTCCTCTTTCTCTTTAGTCTTCTTATCTCTTTATCGAAGGAATATTACAGAGGACCAGGCATTATGCATGTTCTTTTCGATGGAATATACAAAAGAAAACGTTGACTTGTTGACTAAGAAAATTGAAAGCTATGGTGAACTTGTGTTGTGTTATGAGAACGACCTGCTGAAAGCTGTACTTGTCACCAAGTCAAGTATGTTTGGATCACCTTTTACATTCAAACGTTATTTAATTCAGTCATCCACGGAAAATCATGCAGCAAACGTTGAACTACAATTAAGTATGCAATCTAAGAATGTTTGCACTTGTATGATTCTAATATGCATTTTTGTTATTTCTTGTAATGCAGCGTCCGGTACCCATATAATTTAATTCATAAACGCTGCCTTCTCGATTAATGAAATCCCGGATAATCCTGCCTACACTTTAGAAAATCTTACTTCCAAGGATATTTTTACCTCCATATTGCCTTATACAGACATTTTCAATGACAAAACGGTTCTTGGCTTCACACAATGGTGCATAACTAACAAACTTGAATTCGTAAGCTCGCCCACCGCTAGAAAACGAAAACACGGTACCAATACTAGAACACGGGAATTATACGTCCTGAAAAAAGAGTATTTTGGTAAAGCTGCGTAGTTATTTCATATTACTTGTTATACTCATTGTCTTTTTTTTTTTTTTTTTTTTTTTTTTTTTTACACGGTAGCTAATTTGGCTAAGAATATTGTCATGTCCTTACCGAATCATCAAAATAGCATCAAAGAACTGAAAGAACAAGGATACGAAATTGTTGGTTATGCGAGGAAGTCACCTGCGGATCAACGAAACCGATTAGCAAATTTGACAGCCATGGTGAATAGACTGAAGGAACGATCTTTTGTAGATAAATGCTTTGTATCTAGAGTTTGCTTAGTGATTTAAGCAGGCGAAAATGGCTTTTATTGTTTGGATAACGATAAAGCAATGCTTCTGACAAGCTAGGAGAACGAGACTTGCGTGAAAAATCAAGTTCAAACGTAGAAGGAAGCTAAGGAAATACACAAGGTATGTTGTACATTATTATATTTATAAATTGAGATAATTATATACCTAACCCTCCTGCTTTTTAGACCTGATCGAATACATTGCTTGTAGCAATAAAAAAATATGTCTCGTCGTAATTGATTTTGCTGGCTTGAGCTCCAACCAACAGAATATTTATGACTTTGTAAAGTAAGTTATTGACTTATAAAACAAACTTGTTAATAGGCTAACATTTCTTTGACAGTAACCACAAGGAATTACAAAAAATAATAGTCGATCAAATTCCATTCTACAACCAAACAACATGCCTCTCCAGAACGCAAATACTGGATGATATTTCAGTTCTCTCCGTTTTTGGCTGTCGTAAAAATTTACAACGATCCAAGGCTTGATTAATATCAACAAAACCCTTTTTTTTTTCTTTTATTTTATTAAATCATTACATGTCGCTCATATTTCAAAATACTATATCAGTGTAATAAATAAGCTTTATTTCCAAAATCCCCCTTCCAAGATACTTCTCCAGAGGAATGGTATCTCTTGTAATGATGAGGTTCTGCCAAGATTTTTTTGCGAGTGATCAAGACAAATTTTTCATAATCATTTTCAAAACAGATGTCTAATTCCCCAAGATCGTCAATCCTTTTCAGTAGTCTTGTGGCATTTTCATGGTTAAATTCCACACTGTAAAACATGCAGATGGCTGTCGTATTTGGGTTCGATTCACTAGAGAATAAATAAGCAAATCATTTAAATAAATTATGAAATTAAAACAACCTTTGATTGAATGTTTGTTTAGAAAGAAAACTCATGATGTGCATTAGGAACCAAATACATTTGTCGTGATCGATGCTATATACTTAAATAACTCTATCTGTTTGGGATGGAGATAGAAGGTAAATTATAGGGAACAAAAGAAAATACTGTTAGAACTGTGTACATCTCTTATTTCGAGAAAAAATTGATTGGGGAATTCTACTAGAAAAAACTACAGGTATTTATACTAAATGATTATATGGCTTTTATATAATATATATGACGAGCTAGAAGAATAAATGATATGGTACTATACGTAATATCTGTTCATATAAATTATGTTATGATGTAGTTCCTACTTTATAAAGTATATTTTGAGGGCCTCATATATGTTTGTACTGAACCTGTAGCTAGTACTTGTTGCTACGATTTTACATGAAGACTAAAAGCACTAGTCCAGCAACTTTCTCTCGTTAAGCAGCTGGCACATCTTCTGAAGACACATTAATTTCGATCAGACAGTTGTTAGGCTGTTGAAAGTGGTGACATACTGTGAATCTTTGACAAGTCTTCAGTAAATAAAAAAGTGCGTTGAAAATAAAAAGAATTTATATTTTAATTACAGTTCTAGGACAAAGAAGATAAACCTTGTGATATGTGCGTTCAAGGAAACATGTACTTTTTAGGAATACGCATCAGTAAAGTGTCCCAGATACTAGGCATAGGTAAAATATGTGCTACAGTCAATGGAACCCTTTCATTCTTTTCGTTCAAAATAAAGATTTCTTTCGCCTCGGTGATCTCACAGTTCAATGTACGATCTCCTAAATCAATAAAACTCTTGTGTGTCTTGGCCGACGCATGCTTAGCTGACATCTTTTGTGCCATGGATTTTGCATTTAGGATGAATTGCTCAATCGTGATCTTTTCGGTAAAATATTTCTCCCAAGCTTTTAAATAGTCCAACAGCGTCACAGCAACGCATATCAAGATGCCCATGCAGACAAGCTTGTAGCGTGTATAATAATAAAACACGCCCTTAAAGAAAGGTAAATGGCCCTGTTGT
Source organism: Mucor saturninus (assembly GCA_016758985.1). Taxonomy (NCBI): domain Eukaryota; kingdom Fungi; phylum Mucoromycota; class Mucoromycetes; order Mucorales; family Mucoraceae; genus Mucor; species Mucor saturninus. Next base: position 13,300 of record JAEPRD010000078.1, read on the forward strand.
AAAATATCATTGTACACGGATCGTAATTGTGGGGTTCGTAACATGTAGGCAACCTTGTTGGTAATCTCAAACTTTTCGGCAGGTTCAGCGGAAGTCTCTGGACTGTAAGAGTTAACGTAAAAGGGTGTGTTGTATTGATAAATAAAGGCACTTACTGTAATTTGAGCACAAGTTGGCGATGAGCTTTACTTATCTCTGCTGTAGTGGCTGTTGGCTAGAAAGAGAGGTATAAGTACAAAAGAAAAGACTCAGGACGAATACATACTTCAACACCTAGCCATGCGTAAAAATCTGTATTGTTCTTTTGCAATGCTGTGGAGAGATCAAATAGTTCAAGGTGATCTTGTCTCCAGTGCCAAGTCCTGTATAACTGTGGCAGAACCATTCCCAAGATAGCCACCAGACATACCAAGCTTTTTGTATTCATTTGAAAGAAAAATGAGGTTCCCCTTCAATCTCTGTAATGGTTTACAACCACGCATTTCATACTCCGTCTAATAAGTCGAAAAAAAAACCAGCAAGACTCCAGTTACGTTTATACGCTCATTGGCAGTTACCCGCCCAAATTTGTATGGTGTTTTAACCCCAGACAACCGTTTGCTATTATTTGTTCAGCCTAGATGTGTATTTTAGTCTCTTTAACAATAGTTGATGAAAAGAAGGATAGATATGTGATTAAGGACCAACACATGTGCTGTGCATACAAGCAAGGGAGTGGGAGTGGGGTAGACAAGGATGCTTGATGCAAATATATACCGTTTAAATATGAGACTAGTATGAGATACAGAGCAGTGGCATGAGATGAAAGTGAATGGTGATACTTGATATTGTACCCGGGTAAAATGGATTAGCCAATCAACGTCAGCTGAACACAAAAAAAAAACTGGACGCGTTTTTTTTTTTTTTTTTTTTTTGTACATATTTTTTTTTCCACACGCTTCTTTTTTTTTCTCTTTTACAAAAAAATAACAACTTTTTCACCATGGCTGACATCAACCAAATTGCCCTTGCTTTCACTAAATTCTACTATGAGACTTTTGATCGTAACAGACAAGATTTGACCTCTCTCTATGTAAGTTTATAGTTCAAAAAGGGAATAGGAAAGAAAGTTTGCTAATGTGTAAATGTAGAGAGAGCAATCTATGCTCACCTTTGAGGGACAACAATTTTCTGGTGCTGGCGTTATTGTTGAAAAGTTGGTTGTAAGTAAATAAGAAGCAGATAGAGAAGATGATTATTAATCTGTTTGTGCTATAGTCTCTCCCTTTCCAAAAGGTTCAACATAAGGTTTCCACTACCGATGCCCAACCTGGTAACCCCAGCGGCGGTTCGATTATTGTTGCTGTTACTGGTGCACTTTTGGTAAGTTTTAATAAAAGGAATGGAAGGGGCCTGCTATAAAAAAGGATAGAAATATTGATGGATTATATACATATAGATCGATGATGAACAAAACCCTCAAATGTTCTCTCAAACCTTCCATTTGGTTCCCGAAGGTGCTTCTTACTGGGTCTACAACGATATTTTCCGTTTAAACTATGCTTAAAATAAATAGCTGAATGCCGCTTTTTTTTCTGCTTTCTTCTGCTTTTTATTAAACTTTTATATTTGTTTACACAGTTGTTTCAGCAACAGGAGTAGCCTTTTTATCAAAGGCAGCTAAAATGTTCTTGCGAATATTAAAGTCATCCAACTTGGAGGTTGCCACATCATCAGAGTTTGCGATTTTGGCAAGACGGGCCTTTTCAGTATTGAGGAAATCCTCGCCATGTTGAGAGACCTTTTCCATGATTTTAGCATAGTAATTGGCATAACGGGTACCGATTTCTTTGGCATGTTGAGCAGCTTCAGCTTGAATCTTTTCACGAGCAGCAGCATCCTTAATAAATTGGATAGCCAAGGTATCCAACTTGTGAATACGTCCAGCAACAGGTTCTAAACCACCACCAACAACACGGTGAGTACCACACTTCTTGTTAAGGAAATCAACAAAAGCTTGTTCCGAACGACCACCTTCGTATGCAACGGGTTCAGTTTCTCCGGCAGGGAAGAACTTGATGGTAGGGAAACCAGAGATATCGAATTCAGTACCAATATCTCTTTCTAAATCAGCATCGATTTTGGCAACAACACACTAGTAGTAGAAAGAAGATGGTCTTAATGACATGCGCACAAAATGGTTGTATCTAGAACTTACGTTTTCCTCATTGGCAAAGGTACTAGCAACCTTTTCCCAGATAGGAGCTATCATACATACAGACTGTAAATTTGTTTTCACGTGCTTATCATCGCATAAAATAACTTACCAAGCGTTTTACAGTGACCACACCATGAGGCATAGAACTCAACAATCACGTTCTTGTTGGGGTTTAAAGCGACTTGGTGGAAGTTTTTGGTGTTTAATTCAACAACGTCAGACTTTTGAGACTTGATACGAGGAGAGATACCGGTCTTTTCACGGATAAAGTTGGCAAGAGAAGTCAAATCACGGCCACCTTTATAGTCTTCAACACCCTGAGGAGAGTTAACACCTTGGGGGAACCATTTTAAAGTAGGGAAGCCTTGTACACCAAACAAAGTACCAGTCTCACGGTGAGTATCAGCATCAATTTTAGCAACAACAACATTGGCCTTTTGATGAGAAAAGGCATCAGCCAATTGAGTCCAGACAGGAGCCAAGTTCTTACAGTGACCACACCAAGGAGCATAGAATTCAACGAGAGCAGGCTTTGAACCATCCATGACAGTCTTGAAATTACCATCAGTCAAGATGACAACGTTACCTTCGTATTCGACAGTGTTCTTTCCTGAACCAGCACCATTGCCAACAGAGGTCTTTTCACGGATAAGCTGGAGAACATCGGTAGCAGAGTTGACATTCTTAAGTTGAGCAAACGCGTTATTTACATGACCTGCTAACTTTTCGGGTGTTGTCGATTTGATTTCGACAAGGTAACTGGCAAGCTTTTCCTTGTTCAACTGTTTAGCGTTCTCTACCAAATTAAATCCAATCTGACCACCTTGATAATAATCATAACTGAGGAAGGCTGTATTAATAGCCACAAGCAAGAAAAAAAGCTTCTTAAAGAAAGACATTTTTTTATAAAGTTGAAGAAGAAAGAAAAAATATTTAAATTTCGTTATTTTTATAGTCTCAATTAATTTCTGCCAAATCAACGCTTTCCAAGTGTAATTTACTGCTTTTTTTTTTATATGTTCAGGAGAGGTAGGAGTGTAAATTATCATGTCGTAAGCCTCTTTTCTCATATACCATAACCTATTGTGGTTGAAATGAAAGCAGGCAATTGCAAACAGAATAACTACTTGCAGTACAATCAACAAAGTAATGCCGAAACCTGGAAAGGCTTGAAGCGAACAAGACAAACACATGGCTATACCAGCAACAAAGCATTCGGCGGAATATATGGCTAATACTGAATATTTGGCCCGCAAAGATAAGGTAGCAGTTCATGGCTGCCTCTTCCAGCAGTATGAAATGGATTCGCTCCGGTGAGTTTTGACACGTAAACGTAAGCTATGTCTGGGTTTCATAATAGTCTTTACTATCAAAAATCGGTTTAAGTTGATGATAGCGGAGGGGCATTATCAGGATTTGTCCAGTTAGACGAAGCAATAAAAAAAAAAAAAAAAAAAAAGTTATGACACGTTCCTCTTCTGAAAGCGGCCCATAAAGATACTTTTAGAGCGTTGTAAAGAAACAAATCGTGTCTTATTGCATGTTATTACTGTTATGTATCAAAATTCAGAGCCAAATGCTGCATATCGTGGTCAATAAAAACAGTATTATGTTCCGCTGCAACATGTATATATATATATATGTGTTGCCTATGTCAACAGTCTTGCAGAAGCCAGAATAATTAGCCGAGAAAGCTGAAAGCATCGTTTGAGTTCGCCCTAATGGAAGTAATGGTGTCTCCTATTTTCGATGATGTTGAGCTCGGGGACTGTAAACACACATACACACACACACACGCATAGCAGAATAAAAAATACAAAAAAAAAAAAATCTATTGGCTCCCTGATCCCTTTTGAATTACTCGCTTTTTGTTAGCAGGTGACATAAATATATGCATGCGAGTGATGTACAGCCGTAATATCATCTTCATTGACAGTAAAAAACGATGGAAAAGCGACAACACAAAAACTGAGCCAATGAAAAAAAGTTGTCACAAAAAAAAGGAAGTTAATCATTTACAATACAAATTATACAATCAAGAATAATCTTTTTCTTTTTGATATAAATATTATGGTGATTACACAACCTCAGCAACAGATACAGCAACAAGCACAAAAGAAAAAGGAGCTTGCACCCAATGAAGTTTCCGCCACAATGTGCTCCAACTGTGGCACAACCACAACTCCACTTTGGAGGAGAGCTCCTAATGGCGATACTATTTGTAACGCTTGTGGATTATACCTCAAAGCCAGAAATACTTTGCGACCACCTTCCATGAAACGTAAAAAGCAACAAGAGCAACTGTTTCAACAACAGCAAAAAGCACAATCCTTTCCAAATGCTCCTCTAGGTTCCTGTCCTGGAGGAGGTCAATGTAACGGAACAGGTGGTTCGCCTTCCTGTGAAGGCTGTCCTGCATTCAACCAACATCAAGTCAATCGACATGCTTTAATTTGCGCTAATTGTCGAACAACAACCACACCTTTATGGCGTCGTGATGAAGCAGGCAACACTATATGTAATGCCTGTGGTTTGTATTATAAACTCCATGCTGTACATAGACCAGTGAGTATGAAACGGAGTGTGATTAAACGCAGAAAAAGAATCATGGTCTCCGAAAACGGTGAGATAGATGGTGAGGACTTAGATGAGTTGGATTCCTCCAACGATGATGACGATGAAGAAAAAGTGAAAGAGGCAGAAAAAAAGATACGTCGAATATACAACAAGAAGAAGGCCAATATACCAACAACTCAAGCAACAGTGCCTGCCATTGAAGATTATATTGTGCCAAAACGGACCCCGTTCTCCTTACCAGCACCCGTATCCACAAGCACCACAAAGCGTTTTGACCCGCTGTTTGACTACCGATCCAATGTACAGTTGGCACCCATCCTGAAAAACACAAACCCCTATGGAGATCTCGCTCAATTCGACGATGCCATGACACGACTAGAAAGGCTAAGAAGAAGAGTACCGCCTGAACAAAACAAGGTACTTTCAAGACTGACCCATTCGCTGCAAGAGATTGTACTACAGGCCGAAGACATTTTATCCAATAGTTAAAAAAGGATTTATTATAATAAAAGAAAGAATAAAGGGTAGATTATATACAAGAAAAGAAAAGAAAGAGGTAATTATTTGTAGGATGTCATGTATTTGGATTTCTTTAGAGATGGACGCTGTATATATTGTATGGAAGGTACTTGGTTATTGGTGGATGATTTTGTCGAGGAAGTAGTTGAACTTGTTAATAAAGTGGGTACTGAAGATTGTGAATGATGTCTCTGTTTTTTATTATTAAATATATCCCATGGATCATCTCTTGTATCAATCTTTTCGTATTCTTCTTCCTTGTGCCAACCACTCACCAGACCAATGCGCACAGTGACTTTAGCAATCACTGATTCCTTGTCCAGATCATGAACCGAATATATTTTATCAGATATCTTTGAATCGAGTGATTTTAGGGGAACTCTTGCTTTGCCCACAGTCTCTTTAGTGTACTTGTCTGTAATAATGTAACTTAGCTCGATGGAGTTTTGTGCGTGCAACCAGTTCTGAATGTCAATAAAATGACCACGTAACTGGAAACAGCATTTACCGTCATGTTGATTTGGTAAATTAATCGACGCAACAGGTGATAAATTATAATTTGATAAAAACGAGTAACCAAAATAAGGCTTCTTCAGGTACTGAATTTTTTTGCTGGTAATGGGTGTGGACTGGCGAAGCAGATTTTGTTTGAAATGGTCCACAAACATAATCTTGAAATAAAACGTATATTGCAATGTGCCTTTGCCAATCTGATGGTATGATTGCTCTGGTGGGATGCTAACGGAGGGTGACAACGGTAATGGTAGTGGTGGTGCCTGTTTGTCGGAAGAAAATATATTCATCTTTTTTAATACATTGGCAAGCTCTTCGATATTCAGGTCTACCAGTGAAGACTTAGTGCGTCTCAATGGGATCTTTTGTGGTTCATTGTTGCTATGACTACTGCTACTGCTACTGCTGTTAACGGACGGTTTCTTTTTTCTGCCTGTATTTGTTGTAGTTGTACTAATGATTGATGTTGCACAACTAATAACAGAATTCGATGTGCCTAGAATTGAACTGATTTTTTTCTTTCGATTACTATTCGTTGCAGTCACTCTTTTTGGCATGATAGGAGTAGGAGGTGGAGATCTTAATTGTATACAAGGCGTATTTAATACAATACTATTGTTACTCGAATGGTTATTGTCTGGCATGGCTACATAAAATAGTCCTACTTTCAGCTGTTGTCGAGTTTTAGCTATGGTACACCACGCGCCTTTATCTGCTACAAATTTGTAAATGTGGTCTAATTTATGTTCGGATTGAGGAATGACCTCTTTTGCATCTGCTATTAAGAAGACTATTTTGTTGTTGTGTTTATCTTCCTTCTTTACACAAATGCTCATGGTTGCTTCGTTTCTTCTTAATCTAGTCAACTGTTTGTGCGAAACAAAATAAACAAGTGAAACATTGAAGCTACAGTTCCCATGGTTGTCCACTTTGGAAGGAGGTGAACATATATTCGTTTTGGTGGGAATCAAATCGTCAATCGAAGGTGGTAATTTCAAATCTAGTTCGGTTTCAATCTTGATTGTCGCATCCGTTTGAAAATAACGACCTGAATTTAACTTATCAGTACCTGTTTAACTGTATTATAAATATATATATTTGTAAAAAAAAAAAAAAAAACCTTGTTGGATGGTTACTAGAATAGCGTATTCACAAGTCTTTGTCAGGAGTAAAGACATATTGTTAACGAAAAGAAAAGGGAAAAGAAAAAAGAAGGGAAAAAAAAATAAGAGAGAGAGAAAAAAAAAATTTGTTATTTTATTTTAATCAGTCAGGTTAAAAGTTAAATGTAGCTCCCTGTGAATCATTGTGAAACATAAATTGACCATTTTCAGTATCAGGTGCCATTTCAGTATCTTGTTCCTCATCACCATCACTGAAATATTTGTCAATTAATTGGTATGATTTCTTGTAAATTTCACCATTTTCATGATGTTGTAAAGCATGAATATATTCAACACCACCACATTCTTCAATCAATAAGGCATAAGGATTTAATCCATCCATCGTATTTGATTTCTCCATATCTCCAACTTTCAATATATTATCCAATCCATCTAATGCCACCAACATAATCTTGTTATCCATCGATGTAAGTATATCACACAAAGGTTTAATACATCCTTGGTTAACCAAGAATTTGATTTGTTCCGGCTTGTTTAATCCTCCAGATGTTGCATTACAAATGGCCCAACAGGCTTCCTTCTTGGTCTTTACATCTCCCGTGATCAATACCTGGATCAAAGGTCCAACAATACCACTGTCGATAATAGCTTGGATCTGGTTTGTATTACCAGCTGTAATGTTCGATAATGTCCAACATGTCTCCTTACGAATGGGTTCCTTGGGGCTACTCAACAAGTGTAATAACGCAACAAGTGCTCCACAGTTCAATACCATTTGTGTTTGGGAATCATCTCCAGTCACAATATTACCAACAGAACGAAGTGCAGGTGTTTGTACAGTGGTAGCAGGATGGCCTAATAATTCCACTAATCGACCACATAACCCAGACTCAATGACAGCTTGAATACGCTCATTGGGACCATCTGATAAGTAAGAAATAGCCCAACATGTATCAATGAGCACCTCTTCATCCGTAGAGTTGATTAATTTAGCCAACACGCCCAAAGCAGGAGAAATCTAAACAATGCATACATATGATATCAGCTCATCGTCATCATTACAGTCTATACTTGTCTACTTACCAGGCGCCAGTTGGGTTGGGGATTCTTGCCTCTACAAAAGTTGGATAAGGTCCATGTAGCGTTACGGATCATAGAAAGCTTGGAGTTGTCCTCAAAGATAGCTAATAAGGGGGGAAGGGCACCTGTTTCCAGGACATAGTCACGACACTTGGGACTATCACCAGCAATATTACCGAGGGCCCAGACAGCCTAGCAACAAGGTTATGGTTTAAACATTAAAAAAAAAATACAGGGAATCAATTAATCTGGGGGTTACCTGTTCTTTGACATCATCTACAGGACTACTTAATAATTCGATAAAATAGGGTACGGCACCTGCTTTAATTACAACTTCTGTTTGCTCTGATGAACCAGACGCAATGTTGGTTAAGGCCCAAGCAGCCTCAAACTATTATAAAAAGGAAATGTCAGATTCTTATTATTTGCTTGATTATAGTCTATACGTTACTTGAACTTGACCGTCAGGCGAACGGAGGAATTCTACAAAGCGAGGCACTACACCGCAGCTGATAACTTCCTTGATGGGAGGATTCTTCTCTCTGGATAAGACCTTTCTAAATTGAGCTGTAGCTTGAAGTTGGTGAGTAGGATCCTCAGAATATAAACTTTGCACCATGAGAGGTAATTGGCTCAAAATCTAATGCAACACCAGGTTAATTTTACATTGACTTTGCTTTCAGCTGTTATACCTCTGCGTCTTGGTTCATAGCAAGATCATCATCAGAGTCCTCTCCTATATCTTGCGCGTTGAAATTTCTTCTCTTGGCCAAGTTTTCTTCCTTTTTTTGCTTTCTGATTTCAACTTGAGCATTCTCACGTCTACGTCTAACTTCTTCAGGCTTGAAACGACTACGTTCCTTGTAGGCATTACGACGGTTTTCTCCTTCCATTATGTATAAAGTTGTTAGCTGGGAAAAAAAAGAGAGAAAAGAAAGAGGGAAAAAAAATCATTTTATATATTTTAAGGCGAGTATCCTACCCGGTTTTAAAAATCCGACTTGTAACGTCGCTCTACCTATACGTAAGTACTACTACTTTTACTTGACAAGTAAATCTACTTGCCTTTTAAGCTACCTCTGAATAGATTTTATACTATCAGAAAATTGATTACAGAGTGGTTAGATTCAGGTATAACTGAGTCATATGACGCATCTTTCCAGGACAGATACACATATGCATGGATTTATACCTGTTCAGCAGCTCCGCCCTGACTGACAGCTTCTTTAACACGTAATCTGGCAGTGGTGGAAAGGGCATTTGGCTGTAAATCCATAATGAGAAATAGGTGACGTCAGTTTCTGGTTCGCGGTTTTTAAAAGGGGATGGCTGCTTTGCTTTTGATTTTTAGGCAGAGGGAAGGGGGCGTTTATTATTGTTATCTTTGTGTAGTAAAATTAAAATTGGAAGGAATGTTTGTAGAATCTATACGAGAGAGAAACCAGTGTTTGAAGCTAGTCAATTCTTCGAGCTCAGTTTCGTTCAAAGTATATTGCTGGCGTATGAGTTTATGAAAGTTGGAAAACAGAGTGTCAAATTCTGTTGAAAAATTGCTCGGAGCGATGAGAGGAGCTTGTTCAGTTGGAGTAAGAAGAGCTGAGCTATCAGGCGAGTTCTGGGGAATGGTTCAGAAAGTGGGGTCGAAAGAAACTATTCGATTTAAGGTTAGTAAAAAAAAAAATGAAGCTGTAAAGATTTCAATAGTATTTATGTTTACCTTCAAATACAGACAACCAAGACATATCACACTTCAACAAATACATGTGTTTGCATGCGATATTGTTAAAGCGGAAGTCAGGGCAGTTGCAAGTGATCATTTGAAGTTGTCCATCACAACGTCATAACTTACACCAGAAGTCGAGAAAGAAGAAACAACATAAACACTTCTACCAGCAGAATCAGTTCTCGCAGTTTCGATCATTTGTTCAAAGCATCAGCACTGATAGCCTCTGCTTGCATCTCTCTAGCACGATGTCTTCTTTCTTCAGGACCCATTCTTCCAACTTTTAATAAGATACGACTGATGTTGTTACCGTACTTAGACAGAACATCCTTCACCAAAACAAACACCAGTCGATCAACCCTTCTATTTCTTTTTCTACCAAGATATGTTGTCTTCAACTGATTATGCCAACTCTCCACATAGTTGTTCGTCTCCATATTAGTGTACATGGCCGGTTGGTATGCGGCGAACCATCGCATAAACGCATTGTTTTCCAGGTACTGGCTATTAAAATACTGCAAAAAGGCAGGATACGCAGAGTTTTCGGAGATAAACGCTGTCAATTCTCGCGTGAAGACAGGTCTATCACGTTCCCACATCATTGCCTTTAGATCCGCGATGATCTTGCTCTGGACGGTGTTGTTGTGGTGGGTATCACCAGGCTCTTGATGCATGAAACAAACACCATTACATGCTAAAGGGTATACTTCTTGAATCGCACCCAACTCGGTACTACTGACATCCATGGTGATCTCAATGTTTAAGATCCTAACGTTATTTCTCAAGAACCCCAAGAAGTTGGCCAATGGACCCATTGGTTGATCGATTAAGAAAAAAAAGCAACAGGACAATTAGTGCCGCTTAAGGAATGGCTTGTGACAATCGTATACAGGATTCCGTTGGAAAAAACTGATATTGCTGTGGGTAGCGTCAAAACATACACTACGAGCTTGCAGTAACCATTGATGGACTACCTGGCAAACAGACGATCTTCAGAACAGCTGGGCATTTGATCTTTTTGCTTCTCTTCTGCAAGCTACGTACCTGAACGGAAGTACCACCTCGGACAACACCAGCATGTTCACTTTTGGAGCCTGGACGATGACATACATAGTACTCTCTGAAGATATAGGTTGGTTGTCTTTGTCTACCATTTAAGTATCCAGTAGGGGTATTTTGATGTTTGTTAAAATTCCATTTTACACTATGTTTGGAAACAGATTCTTGAATCACAGTTTTGTAGGTCTCAATAGGAACTGTTACATTAACATTAATAGGACAATAAGGTTGGATGTTCATTGACATTTTATTCAAATAATAGGAAAGGTAAGTTGAAAAAGGACTTGCAGGAAAAAGGAAATTTATAAATTCTGTTATTGGGCCCAATTGGGTTTTGAATCATCTGTACAATGCAATAAAAAATATAACTTTCAAATATCCGTTATGTTAATTAAAACTTTGAATAACATCAAAGGTTTATATCGTACCAAGTTGAATTAGCAATGTCATACAGTGTTCTTTACTACATTTCAAGAGTATCTACTTTGGCTTAAGATATCGGGTTCTTTTTTTTTTATCAATATAGAATATCTCTTTATATATCCATAAAAATATGACATTTTAAAAGAAAAACAAGATGGGAACAGGCTACAGATTTTTGATGGGAAAAGCAACCATGGAGCTTCTGAACCAGTTTTTTAAAGCTAATGACTACATTTATTCTCGCGTTAGATCAAACTCCATCTAATTTTTAGGTCTTTTGGTTGAGCCTTGGTCCCTAAATAAACTTAAATATCCAATAAAAACTTTACGTGTGCCACTTACTCTCAGTCAGTCTCTCACTCAGTTTGTAAGAGTTTTCGATTCTCAGTCAGCTTCTTTATTTCAAGCCGAAAATCATTCATTTAATCTGTAAGATATTTTGATTTTCAGTCAGATCCACAGTCTCATGTTTACTTTATCCTACAATTATATGATACCATTGGTAAGAAGCTGGAAGCTTAAGACAGATAGTTTTTTTCTTCTACAAACAAAAGCCAAATAGAACCTAAAACCTAGAACCTGAAATTGATCCTAATAGTAATATATCCACAAACACCTCTTTTACAGCCGTGTAAATCATTCACATCAAATTAAATCCATAAAACTGGCTTTTCTCAACGCACATGGAATTTTTACATTGTAACTTCTAAAGTCACTTTTCAACTTATACGTAATTCTCGCCATCAAAAGGTAATTATTATTCTCAACTTGTTGTCGAAATCCCTTACTACACAAAAATGACGTCTCTAGCAACAACATTTGATTTGATATATTATTATTTTTCAACTTATAAAAAAGCCTCTTCAGATTTTTTTTCTTTCTTTATTCCTTTGTTCACCAAATGAAAGGAAAAAAGAGTACGGAAGTATCCTAAAAATAAGCAAGTACAAATGATACTTATCCTATTTTATTTAATTTTGTAGACAAAAGATCTATTCAAGTATCAAAACGTGGTTGTTTACTTTTGAGCTGATCGTGCTGACCTTTGGTTATCTTTTCCTTTTGTACTGCCCAATTTTTTCCTCAATGGAGGCAAAAGGTACGAATACAACATTTATCTATCCAAGGAAGAAGGCAGCCGAGAATTTGGTTTCCGTTACAAACAGTGTCTTACACTGCCACAAGTATGATAATTCAAAGCATTACATCATGATTTATAGCCTATTGGAACTGTTCCCCCAGTGTCCAGTGGGTGTTATCTGATTAATTGGTAAGTGGTATAACCTTTTTCTCTATCGTATCTGTATATGTCCATACTGTTGCGAAATTTGTATTAAGGCTAGCTCAAGACGATGCAAATTGCAAGGAAGCTTAGAAATGTTTCTATAGCCGCGGTTTCAACACTGTTCGGTCCTATCTCTTTACCAAGTAAGGTCATTCCGCATGAAAAAGCCAAAGGAAAACTCTGACGTCATTCTTCAGGAAATGCGGTTCCGATTTGATTTTTATTTGTTTCAAAAAATAAAACCTTCTTCTTTTCGTAAAATAACCCCTTTTTTTTTCTGTTTTGCTTGTTCATCATGGCAGGATATAGTAGTTTAGGAGCTTATAGTTATTGGTCAGGACTTACAGTCTCGCTCTTGACAGTAGTTGGACTTTATATGCTTTTCACCGGTTCTGGTGAGGAATTCAATGTTGGTAAATTACTTCAAGAAACTTCACCTTTTGCTTGGGCATTGACGGGTATGGCTCTTTGCATTGGTCTTTCTGTCACAGGTGCTGCATGGTAAAATAGATTGAACGCGTCTTTTTCATGGAAACAATATTTATTCTTCTATAGGGGCATCTTCATTACAGGTTCTGCACTCTTAGGTGGTGCTGTAAAGACACCTCGTATTCAATCTAGAAACTTGATTTCAATTATTTTCTGTGAAGTTGTTGCTATTTACGGTGTTATTATGGCCATCGTCTATTCTGCAAAGTTGAGTGATGTTCCTCCCGAAAATATATTTTCCAACTCCAACTATTTCACTGGTAAGTAACTACTGGCTTGACAACCTACAAAGTTAACTAACAAACTTAACAAAGGTCACGCTATCTTTTGGGGTGGTTTGACTGTTGGTGTATGTAACTTGTTGTGTGGCCTTTCTGTTGGCGTTACAGGATCAAGTGCTGCTTTAGCTGATGCTCAAAACCCCGAGCTTTTCGTCAAGGTTTTGGTTGTCGAAATTTTCGGTTCTGTTCTTGGCCTCTTTGGTCTCATTGTTGGTTTATTAACCGTAAGTCTTATTAACATCTTTTTCTCCTCGGTGCTCGTAACTCATCATTTAATTTTCATATAGACCGGTAAAGCTGCTGACTTTCATTAAGTAGATTTCAATAAATATAAAAATAAAACAGTTTACAGACAGGCTATACTTAGTGATAAACATACAGTACTTTTCGAGATATTCATATCTGTTGCAGTTCATTGTTTGACCCAAGCCAATCGATTGCCAATCTCGGTACTATTATTTCTTGGAGCTAGTTGAGGTGTTACTTTCCTGAAAGAAAAATTGCACTCGGTCTTCCAGAAGTTATTAACAGTACCCTTTGATACTTAAAGTCTGCAAAGTTGTGAGTGAGTGAATCAACTGTGTCAGTCAATCGTGCTTGCGGGTTATGAGTTTTATGTTCTGGTCTTAGCTGAGGCTTTGGTCTATTTAACAGGCTTGTCTGCTTTTCTAAAATATTCCAGTCTTTAAGTCTTTTAGCCCACTTTTGAGTCGTTCGTCTGGCTAAGCGACGAGACTTCGCAACATTAAAACGCTTAATTCCATTCATATATACAAACAAATGCTTTTGTTCGTTTGAATATTTATTATAAACCTTTCTCTGCAGTTTAACTGTATTTGCAATCTCCTATGTTTGCATCTAACTTCAAGACAGGCTCCTGCTCACTTCTTTGCATTTCACAGTACTGTCTAATATGAGCTATTGTGGTCAAGTGAAATTGAGTTATATTGTCTTCCGAGTCCATGGCATCATTTCCCTGCTCATCGACAATCTCTCCTTGTCCATCTTGTTAATAAAAATGAGAACCCTTTCCTTCTTTTTTTTTTTTTTTTTTTTTTTTTTTTTTTTGTCTGAAAACCAAGCATATTCGACTTGTATGACATGTCTGACAAGTCACAGAGAAAAATTAGTTACCGGTTCACCCGGAGATCCTTGCATAGCTAATCTGGCTTGCATGAGATTATTTGATAAGTTAAACCTTGAACAGATCATGTTAGTAAAAGTATATTTAACCATAGAGTTTTGGTTATTTACTTATTTAGATTATGTAAACCTCGGCGAAAAGGTGGGAGAGTAAGACCATCATCTGAAACTAGTGCTTAAAAGCCTATCAGAGTAATGTTTAAAGCACCGTTTTGGTCTCGATTTGATGTAGTGGACTTGTTGTATACACGTCTGGGACAATTTCTATTGACACAAACCACTGCGCCTTTTATTCTCTTTATAGATTCCCCTCTTCTAAGTACTTGCTTAGTGGTTGATTCAAAGCACGAAGTGCAGGTGATAGTTGATTTGTATTCGTCTACAATCATAAACTTGTCCTTTTCAATTTTTCGAAGCTTGGCTATTATTGGTTTTATGCTTCTCCTACTATGGCCTTTCATAAATGTGGTAACACCAGACCAATTTCCCAAAAATGACCATATGACATTATTATTTTTATTTCCTAAAGATGTAACCAGTTTTTTTCTATGCCGGCTAAAAAATACTTGATAGAATTTTGTTTTACGTATTTTCCTAGAAACCTCCTTTTTTTCCAAATAGTTCATATCCAGTTTCTCTCGCCTTTGTCGTTCTTCTCTATGCTTCGTAGAAAATGTGGCATGAGTTTATCTTCGCAGTGAAGTCTAAACTGATTTGATTTTCTTTTGCGACAGATTTTGTTGACTCAGCATTTTTCAGAGCTGTATACCTGTTTATACTTTCAAACAACAGAGAGCTTGGTACATCTTTAAATGAAGCGGTAGTAACTACCTCTGGGTCTATTCTCTGGACTGCGATTTCCCCTTTTGCCAGACATGCTACGTCTTCATCTGAAGCTGATGATTTGTTGATAATTGCTGGCGGGGGCTGTTTGTGGAATATTTTGTTCAACCTATACATTTCTATTTGACTGTTGGAAATAGTAGCACATATAGTCTTCAGTTCGGTGTACACTTTGTCGCATTTTGCTCTTGTTTCTTTAAGGTCGTTGTACTTGTCTTTATTCCATTTATTTTTAACCTTTTCTTTTCTAAAGTTTCTTGCTTGGTCCATTCTAGATTTTTCCAAGGGAAGAAGTGAACGGCTTAAATGTGCCTGCCTTTTTTTTTTATATTCCTTGATTTCCTCATTTAAATTTCGAATAGTTGCTTTCAAATTGACATGGTCATCAAGGAAATCGTTGTTTTTGGGAGCTTTCTCCATTTCTGGACGCGTATTTGAACTCAATTTTGAGCTACTTTCAAGTGTTTTTGATTCCTAAAAATTGGAGGGAATGCTTGTTTGAGAATATAAAAGAAAAGGTTGGGTGTAATTTCTGCTCTTTCAAAATTCTTTCTACATAACTTATATCAAAGAAGTTCGCGAATATTAACCGTTTGTTGTTTTCCGTAGAAATATTCAAGTACTTTGTAAAATATGTATTTTCTGACTTGTGTATGTTGTATGATTTCGCAAAGAGTAGATACAGAGATTTACTGTCCAACCTAATAGAGACTTGTTTTTGTGTAGTCGGATGCAAGCTATAGATTCCCCTTCTGTTTCTTTACAGTCTGTCCGGAAGTTATAAGTGTTGTAACGGGATTCCAATCACCTATTGGCTTAATAAACCAAACTATCTGAACACCTTCTTGACTATAATCTACTCTCCAACTAACAAGAAAAGTATTATCAAACGTAGAAAATGGGGTTTAAGAGGACTTATATTTTATTTATTCTGAACTTGGTTAATTTATAATTGATTTTCTAAAACTATTTGGATATTTATACATGACTATGGGGATGGGGTGATTTGATTGGTAAAGGGATTTCTGCGCATGGTTACTGGCCTTGATGGCCATTGGATTGCCCGATTTACACATATTATTCACCGCCACCTCATTACATAAGGTTTTTGGCGAGGGTGTGTTGTTAAAAAATAAAGCCTCATAAGGAGGAAAATTAAAAAAGGGGAAAGGGTTTGTTTGAAAATAATAAAAAGTAAATAAAAGATCAATTTGACAGATTAGTATGATTTCGAATTGAATTTCAGCTAGGCCGTCGGTTTTGCATGAATGGGTTACGAGATGAGAAGCCAGAGTCAACGCGTTGGTCAGTGATGATTGGTTGGTGAGGGTTTGGAGAGAAGTTGAGTGATATTAATGTGAGAGCGAATTTGAGTGACGTAATAATGGGAAAGTGATGTGCGTAAGAGGGGTTTTTTTTTTCTTTTTTTCCACAATGCACTATTCCATAATCCACTTGTAGAGAAGAACACCAGGATCGGGTTCATCAACAAAAGTTTCTTGTGTTTTATGACAGATCTGGTCAACGAGGAAGAGGATAATGAGGAGATCAGTCCAGAGAGGTTGCCATTTGATTATTAGATTTTGTTTTTCAGTGATGGACTTGGGCTTGTTAGTTGGGAGTGATTTAAGGATTGCGTAGACCAGAATCGTATATAATCTGCACTCGAAGTCCAGTTCTTATAGTCATCGCGAATCTTCGTATTGTCTATGCTTTTTGACTTGAAATATTCGGCTAAGATGCTCCCAAATCGCGGTCAAGGCAATCCCACTTTTCAATAAACTCTCTGAAAGACAAGCGATTGGAACGATCAAGACAACATTTGGCATCTTCAGGAATCTTCTTTAACAGCTTTGCTTTCTTTTTAGGTGACATTGTTGGATGTTTTTGGAATAGTGTTTATAAATGTACCTTCATTTTTGAATACAACTTTAGCGACAAAACAAGATGGTACAAGGCTGCAGATCTGATTTAAAAATAGATCCAATCCTCAAAATTCCCATGACTAGAAAAGAACGTAGGCGACTCCTTAGATGGCAAAGCTGTTAAAGAAGATTCCTGAAGAAGCCAAATGGTGTCTTGATCGTTCCATTCGCTTGTCTTTCAGAGAGTTTATTGAAAAGTGGGTTTGCCTTGACCGCTATTTGGGAGCTTCTCAGGCGAATATTTCAAGTCAAAAAGCATAGACAATACGAAGATTCGCGATGACTATAAGAACTGGACTTCGACTGCAGATTATATACGATTCTGGTCTACGCGATCACAATCGAACACATTACTTAAAACTGAATTGGGTTGCAGCGAGATTATTAACATTGTGACTGAACAACGACTCAAATCTCTACAAACCACTGCTGCAAGCAACGGGGCGTCTAGTGGCAATTCTTCTGCTCTTAATGTTTCTAGTAACTATTTTGTTCCTGAGGTCTCTGATAATTCCCCTGATTTTGATATCTCTGATGATTCTTCTGCTCCCAATGAACCAACAAGTCTCACTAATACCATGTTGATTGAAGTGAAGGACTATTTAGTCAGTGTCATGAAAAACTTTGTAAATGAAGAAGATAGAAACGATAATCCATGGATGTTCGAGGATATTAATATTAGCCATTTATTCCGCAAATACCAAGCTGCTACTAGCGAAATCCTCGTAAAACACAAGACCCTACCAGTGGAATCCTACGTGAATGAACTCGCGTCTTTGACCCACATTCTTTTTCTTTGCAAAGACCAACATAGCGATATTGCAGAAAAGGTTTTTTCTTTGGAAACACTACAGCAACTAACGGCTTTCCTTGAATAAAAGATAATAAACCATAGCCTTGATTTTCCCCCGACCCATTTTATGACAATTACCAATACTCTTACGGATCTTAGCTTAGCAAAAAAAACAAGAGAACAAGCAATTATGGAGTTTACAGTTCTGGCTTCTCAGATGAATTATGGCCAAAAGCGACTTCTATATGGTTTTAACAACCTGTAAGTTTTGTGGACTTTATAAAAATTATGATTTTCCTGACTTTTTTTGTAGGGCTTTGAATTAAGGATTCAGAAACTCTCAACAAGACCTATAAATGACTACAAACAAATTGGTGAAACCGAGTTGTGGAGTACGTACTTCGATCCCCTATTGTCTTGCCTCATAAGCGATCCTGACTTGTGTCCGGAATTAAGATCGAAACTCTCGAGCGAGCTTCGATCGTGTTCCAGTCGAAGCTTGATGGAATGACATTTTTTGAAGATCGAACTCGCTTGAATTTTCTCAAGCTCGGCTCGGTTTTACAAACGAAAGATCGGGCTCGCTCGCGTTTTTTATTACGCAAAGTGTACGTGAAAGTGTTGTCAATTACAGAAAGTTACGATTTTGAAATATTATTTATTAAAATACAATTTAACGTAAAATACTATTTGATAAGAATAAAATTGAAAAGTTGCACACGGTATATGATAAACTACGGCGTACACTGTAGTACATAGATTACAGTGTAAACGAGTAGGATTCCATAATCAAGAAAGCTTATCGATAGTTTCTTCTAAGTACAACCAGTACAAATGTTCGGCTTTTAATCAGGCTTAGCTTAAATTTTTGTATCAGTTATTGGAGAAGATTGGATTTTTTTAGATTAATTTGTTAATCTACATTTGATTGTAACTCTAGACCATTAAAACTAAAAATGAAAAGCAAAAATAATAATGAAGTGGAGAGTATTGTTAATAGAAAATGTTATTGTCTGTCTTTCTGCAACCCCGGATTTAAAGTGACTACTATCCATTTTATAACCGAGCGAGCTTCGAGCGAGCATCGCTCGAAGCTCGCTCGAATCCAAAAAAAAGTGGTGCATGATCGAGTTTAAAAACTCGGTTCGGGCTTCGTTCGAACTGGCGCAAGATCGGTGCAAGCTCGAAGAGTTCGAACACTAATCCTGACCGGCTCATTCATCTTCGCTGGACTAATACTATCCCTATGGAAAAAGATAAAAATCGACCTGATGCAGTAATTAGTGAAAAACAATAGATGTCATTTGGAAATAGTGTTGGTTATGGTGAGGCCAAAACCCTGCAAGATTCTTGTAGCAAGTCATTATGTCTGGACACGCTCCGTTTGGCAATATTCACTAAAAATGCCATTGACATAAATAAGATTGTGGTGCTCTTGCTTTTCAAATACATTGTTTCAATATTACTTTTTACCTTCAACAATTACCTGCCAAGGGTATATATACCTTTATTGAAATTGCTCAATCCCTGGATGATTTACCTTCTCTCTTCACTATGATCAATATCAAAAAACTCCTTGGGGTCAGTGACATTTTCTGGAGCCTCTGTAGAAAATCCAAGCAACCCGATATAATTGAAGAAAGATACAGAAGAACTCTAGTGAGTTTGGATGCCATGATTGATACAGCTCAAGACAGCACACGCCGGTGTGTTTTGAGATTTGGTCACTAATAAATAATCATTAATGAGTATATACTATTGTATAGTTTCTTTTTAAAAAAAACACTGACTATTTCAAATTAATTAACGTCATATTTCAAATTAATTAATGTCATATTTCCTGTCTCATGGCAAACACATATATTGTTACGACTAATGTCATTTACTAAAGGAAGACATACAACTTACCAATCATAAGATGTATTATATATAAATTCATACATTTGAATTTACGATAAGAACATTTGATAACCGTTACAAAGTATATCTATTACTTGTCTCTGTCATTTTATAATATTGTTAATCCTGTAATTATTGAATGATAATACACAACAGTAATGAAGGCAATTCTCAACAACAAGCACGACAAACACCAGAGTTTACCCGCGATGATGTTGCCAACATCCTCAGGGAATTTGAACGTCAACAAGAAGAACAACGGGAGAAAACTTACAAAGGAAAGCAGCTACCCGAAGAAATCAGTGAGATTCTGGACGGAACATCAGCCCCTGAACTTAAAGAATATCTTAGACAATACAAGAGACAAATCCCTCGATACGATCACGACGAGTGGACCAAGACCCAACAAATTAACAAGGAACTTATTCCTGAACTCAGACGATGGGAAGTGGATACATGCCAAGTCGTCAGCACTATTTACAAAGAAGCAGAAAATAATAGAATTCACGCAAGAGCAAGTACTGGAATCTACGAACTTTTGGAGTCCATCAAAAACGGGATTCAATTTATAATGGAGAAACCAAGTAACAATTTACAATAGCGTTATCCCAGTCAGAAAAACTTACAGTGCTGGGATCTGCAAACGCACAAAAAACTGATCAAGGAGCAAAATAGTATGCTGCCAAAGTACTTGGATTACCAGAAGGTCTTAGACACTTGGGGCATGAAGATAAAGAAAGCCAAACAACCAACGCCTTCGACAATGAATTTATCAAAAATTTACATGAAGCCATATTTGAACAAAGAGTCATGTCTAATACAACAACCCCCAGTAGACGAAGAGGAAACTATCAGCAACAACGAGGATATGGAAGAGGTTCAAGACCTTTTGGAAGAAGAAGCTATGGAAATTTTCAACAAAGAGGACGAGGCTGTGGAGTCTTCCAGCCTTCTACAACAAACACTTCCTCCACAAACAACTAATATTGTACTGGTTTACTATTAGTACTTATCAACATTAGAATGGGTGTATTGTAATATTTCGCTGATTGATACTAAGTATATCACCATGATCTTGGGTTCACTGTTATGAAAAAAAAAAAAGAGACATAAATTAGACGTAGATACTTTTCTCTTTTGTCTTTATTATGAATTATCATTGGAGTTTCTTTGCTTTGGTGTTTCTGACACTATCTATGTGTGTCTACAATTGCTCACTCTGTTACCCGAGTATGGTTCAGTTCTACTTTGCAGTTTCCATCTGTATCTATGCTATCTGGAAAGGACTTGAACAATACTTTAATCAAGAAAAAGCATTCGATACTCCTCCTGTTGCTTCTCCTCCTACGAGGCACCCCAAGTCACTCACCAATAACACTGTAAGATTTCGTAGTAGTATCTCATATTTTTCAATGTTCCCAATAATTGCTGCTGGTCCCACAAATAGGGCGCTCCTTACTTCCGAAGAACAATTCACTGCTTCAATTTCAGAGATAAATGGATGGTTGCAAGGAGCTAGTCAACCCACGTTATCATATTCCAGAGAAGATCAACCCGGTATACGTGCTCTGTGTCGTCAGTTATTGGTTCAGCTTTTCACTCAACATCGTTCTACTCGTCTGTATGCCATGCTAAACTACATGAACACTTCTATCACATTCGAGGATGATCCTTATATTTTAGCTAAAGCCTTGACCAATTTAGTATTGCGTGCGCTCAATATTCCCCATAATATCGGACTCTACAAAGGATCTAATCACAGATCTATTGACAAGCTACTAACAAGTACACTTATAGCTGCGCAAGATTCTTTTGTTTGTGATTTTATCTTGTACAATATCATGCATCATGATCAAGTAGACACATTGTTAAACCAAGATATCAATGAGACGACAGGTAGAAACAGTATGGTGAATATCAAAAAGAAGCAATCTTTACCTATTTTTACCGGTATACCCTTCATGACGCCTTTACCAGCACCTTCTACTTTTGAGTTCTTCCAACGTATCTTTGGACTATTTCGTCCCGATGAAGAGCATTTATCTGTTCAATCAGCTTTGGTCAAGACCTCAATAGAAACAACATTGTACAAAATAGATCGTTTACATTCTTTGCTTTGGAACAAAAACACACGCCGTATGCTTGCTTGTATTTCGCCTCCCATTTCACCTGCTCAAGAGGTCCGCAGAGATTCCTTATTTTTTCAGATAGAAGCAATACCTTCTCCACCTGGTGGTCCTAGAGTACCAACTCCAGGTGAGATAAAGTTTTACTTTACGGAGCCGGAGCCTATTCATTTTGATGACGATACCGATGATACCAGCTGGCCATCTGTTAATTATAGGCGTTCATATCCTGAAGATAGAGGCTTACTGACTTATGGTACTACACCTGCTATCTTTGAAGACTCAATTGTATCACTACGAGCTACTCAAATCTCAGTAATGAAACAGTTGAGAGAATTGTTAAGAAGCAAAGAATTCACCTTGTACAACCAGTTGCACGCACTTTCAAAAGCAGGATATGCATATGATGATGTAGAAAATGATTTGAAACGTATTCGAAACAGTCTACACATGTTGGAATTAAACTACCGGGCCTTTCAAGATCGTATACAAGAGTATGAAAAAGGTTTTGTGATTTACCAGTTATCAAACTATGTCAAGATGTTTCAATTGGAAGTCGAATGCGTAGAAACGGCTAATATGAGATGTCGCGCGGAGGGTGCTCACCACCTGGTGTTTCCAATAAGAAAAATAGGTGCCCTCACTAAGAGTGTAGCTTGGAATCTTAAATACGTGTTAGAACGCTTTACCAAATTCGACCATGCTTACAAAAAGCCCGCTTATCGTAGACTTGTCCATAATATGTACCGCACTATATCTGATAACGTGGATAATCTTACTCTTGGTAATAACAGAGACTGAAAAGGCAAATAAGCAATGCGTAGAACTTAGTTTATGCTTTTTTTATTTTATAAATAGATTTCAATTAAGCAAAAAAAAAAGAAGGGGTGTGTGTGTGTGTGGTAAAAGCTGCATCAAGGAGAGACGCCAAAATGTAAAGAGATTATTTTATATAGTTCTACAAATATAATTCGTATGTGTGTGTGTGTGTGTGTGTGTGTGCGATGGCGAGAAATGAGAGAAATAAAAAAAAAAGTGTAAATACAATCCTATAAAGGAGGGAATGTTACAAAAAAAAAATAGATCGAAGTTAAGGATTTGAAAATGTGGTTGAAAAAGGATGATGACCAACGAAGGGAGAAGTGGGCGAAAAACCAACCTCGCTTGTCATTAAAGGATGAACGTTATTTCCTCCTATTAAACTACCTCCTAAGTGATGGTTATAGCCCTGTTGCTGTTGCTGCTGCTGCTGGAACTGCTGAAGCTGAAACTGTTGCTGCTGCTGTTGTTGGTATTGAGGTTGGGTTTGTTGCATAGGCTGCTGTCTTTGCTGCTCTCCTCGATTCAATTTACCTTGAATACGTTTACAATACGATGTGTTGCGAATTGCTGGTAATAATGGGCGAATGCAATCACCCAGCTTATTAAAAAGAAAAGCGTATTAGTTGGGTATAAACATTTGAAAATATGTATAATTTACCTTTTGATGCTGAGTCTCTTCGGCAAAATCCAAGGCAGTTTGAACAACATAGTTTGCATAGGAATCCTTCAAGAGTTTCTCTAATTGAGGACGATTGACCATTTCTTCAATCAAGTGACGACGAGTATCTTCTTCTGCAACACGGATGCACTATGTTTATTATAGAAAATCAATAAAGACCCCTTACTGTTACTCCTTTTTAATAGATTACCTTTTCCATGACGTTGGAACTATATTTCTGTACAGACAATCCGCCAATATGACCGATGAATTGTCTGATTAATTGATCCGAAAAGTGTGCATCACCCAGTTCAAGCACGTATTGCACAACGTAATTTCCATATGGGTCTTGTACTAGAGTCAAGGCATGTCGAATTATTTCATTGACCAATTGTTTCTGGAGATCTGTTAGGAGCTTATAAAGGATGTACAAGTGTTTTATTTTTTTTACCTTTTGACTTTCGGCAGAAAAGTCAATGCAACGTTGTAACACACAACAGCCATGGCGATGTGTGGCTACTTCGATACAGTTTTCACTTACAGCATCATAAATGAATTGTTTATCTGTACTAGACAGACGATGTAAACATTTCTGTATGACATGATTACCATTTATATCTTTGATTAAAGTGACCACATTTGGAGAGAGAGCTCCAATTGTCTTTTCAATCTGATATTTAAGGGGTGTGTAAGCAGATAATAAGTGTAAATCTAAAATCAAACTTACCTGTTCAGGAAGGGTCAAGAATTCAATCATTCTCTGAACAGCTCTTGTTCCGTGCATATTTAAAGAAATTGTAATTACAGCGTTAGCAACCTGCTCAACAATCATCGTTCTTTGTGCATCCGTACAGTACTCCATCAACTTTTGACACAAGTAATTGCCAAAAGGATCTAAATCATAATATTAGCGTTAGTCACACACACACACATATATATATGTTACTGATGGGCTAAGTTTTACCCGTCATAAGCTCCACAAAGTGAGGATATATTTGAACGAATATAAGATCCCGTTGATCTGGTTTTTGCTCTTCTAGTTTCTTTTGAAAGAATCTACAGCCGTATTGGTCTTTACACAAGGAGTATATCTCATCTACAACATCTTCCAATCGAATAGAAGCAAAACGATCTCCCTCGTTATTGTTATTGACAGAGGTGTTCATGGTAGTAGCTGAGCTTGTTCTTCTCAGTTGGTTCATGGAATTCTTTCGGCTTGTGGGTGAAGGAGGACGGCTTATGCTAGTGGGTTGAATCTGTCTCATAAGATGGGATACAAGTAATGGATTCATAGTGGTGGCAATGGAAGGAGATAATAAAGGAGGATTGGAAAAGGAAGAGGAAGACTGGCTGTAGTTGTTGAATAGAGAGTTCTGTCTGATGGGCACGGTTGGATGATCCATGAAATCATCAAACGTATTACTGTTATTATTTCTAGTTAATCTTGTACCTGAATCTAAACTACCCATGCGTCTTGCAGATGAAAGATCCGGGTTTGAATAAGATGGCGTCAATCGGTTGATGTCTAACCTTTTGGATGCCAAATCAACAGAAAATTTGCGATATTCTTGTTGAGATTGAATAAACTGTTGTTGTTGTTGTTGCATCAAGAATAGGTTATGTTCTACGGACGGTTGGTGCTCTGCCGTAGTCAAGTTCTGCATATAACCATGCCAGTCAGGATAGTTATTGCCATTGCTATTTGCCATATATGACGTGCTCTTTGTAAATAGTAAGTAAAATAGGTTTCATGCGATATTTTATAGATGATATTTACCAGGTTGGGATAACTCTCACGACGTGATAACTGCTGATGACCATCTTCAGCGTATCTCATAAACAAATTGTTACTAGAAGAGGAAGGACTATTATATTCTGGCTGAATTGCTTTAAATGTCTAAATTAGTTTTTTTTTTTACATCAAATTAAATACGCGCATAAACACACACACACCCACACACACACACTTACAAAAGGAGTTATTACGGAACAAATGTCTGTCTGTAGACTGAGGAGTAAATGCTGTGTTATCAGGAAATATACTACGGAATGACTTGGTAGCATTTGTTGAAGCACTCCTAGAAAGAGTTACACGAAAAGTCAATTTGACATCCCTTGTTATTCTTTTTGCCCCTCCTTTTTTTTTATGGTTTTCCCCTTACTCGTGTTTTTCTCTACCCTCTAGCCCCCACCCACACCCCTTTTCTTTATTTTGCACTCCCATTTTTCTCTCTCTCTCTCTCTGATTTTTTTGAAAAGAAAAAAAAAGCAACTTACGTGTCCAACATAGTGTCCATTGGATGTTGATCTGATATTGTCAAGCTATTTATTGTAGCAATTTGATCATCAATGTCTTGGTCAGTCATACTGTACGACGCATACTGTTGTTGTTGTTGATTATAATCATCTTCTTTAGCTGATAACATTGTTTGCTTTTGACTGTAACTATTACTTTCCATCTTTCAAATAAGAAGAAGAAAAAAAAAAAAAAGAGAGAGAAAAGAAAAAAAAAAAAGGGGGTACGGTTTGGGCACACACTTTTTAATGCAAACTGAAGGAAAAACCATTGGCGGCGATTAAAATAAAAGTGACTTGTGACGTCCCTTGGTCAAACAAAAGCCAATTGATTGAGCTTTTTATTTTTTTTTCTTCTTTTTATCTCTTTCTTTTACTAATGGCTTCCAACTCGTTCTTGTATCAGACACAAGCACCTTCTTCCCCTGTTACAAGTAACTCTCAAGTTGGACAGGAAGAGATTTACTTTAACAGTGACCACACTGTAGACTACATGGTCTCACCTAAACCATCTACGAGTCGTATGACACCGCAGCCAGACAACTTGGAAAACACCAGCAACAATAAGCGTCGTTCCTCTACAGGCTCGACAAATAACTGCCTCAAACCTATTAAACTTGCTGCAGATAAAGAACTGGTTTTGAAACGAGACCATTATATAAAACCAACCTCATCAACGAGTAGTACAACTCCATCTTGTCCATTAGTCATCACACCGAAAGCAAACATAAAGTTCGAAAAAAAGAAGAACAACAAACTATATCGAAAAGAAAGGCTTAAACAGGCCAAAAATGAATACGAAGAGAGGATAGAAGAATATTTTGAACAGTTAACCGTAGGTTGTCAACAACGAGATTGCCTCAACAAATTTTGTGCTTCAGGACGAGGTAAACATAGACTAGATGATATGCAATGAAAGTACTAACAAAAAGAATTCATAATAGGCGGTATTCTTAGTTTACAACCGCAGGCTGCACTGATCATGTCAATACAGCTAGCTTCCATGCCAGGCTCAAGGTTATGTATAACCAATAGTGATCATGTACATGTTACACAAAAGGAAACAGAAAGAGATAATACCCAGGAACCTACACGAAAACCGTTCTTAACATCTCTCTTCACTTCCACTCCTTTCATGGGCTTATTAAATAAACAACCGCCCAAGGAGAAGAAGCAAAAGGATCACCATTGGAGTACGGATTTTTGGAAATTATTCAGTCATTTTAATAATGACGATGATCATATAATAGCTGATGAAGGCTACTATCAAATTGATCAAGAGCAGCGTCAGGACACTGACATGCTATTAGCTATTCCTCCTCTATCCGTTACTTTGGATCATGCAGTAGAGTACTTGCATCGGTCCATCGTCACTCAATCAATATCCGAAGATAAAATGGATACCTGGTGTAGATCAATATTTCAAAGCTGGGAAGGCATTGGCAATAGTTTCCTATCTGGAAAGTTTATTCACCTAGAGGATTTAACACGGTTTTATCAGTTGGTCATCCACCAAGATAAAAAACTAAAAAATACTCGCCAAATTAGAATCATGGAAGCTATCTCTGATAGTTTCGAAACCCTCTTGGATAGAATGGCTTTAAACGTGGAATCTCTCACTGCACAGGCATCAGATCATACTCGCATCATGTATGAATGGTGTCGCTCCATTATGGCCGTCGTACAATGGATCATTTGTTGCAAAGAAAAAAAACAAAAGGAAGAACAAGACGGCCTAGCTGCATTAGTCGCCAAATTGGATGATGTCGCTACCAATCAAAAAAGAGCTGCTTCTATTGCCTCTACAAGCCAAATCATTTTGATTCACAAATTGATCCAAGTCCTATCGAAAATGTCTCGAAAGAAGACAAGCATCATAAGAAAACTCATGTTAGATATGTTGGCCAATTTGGATCCCACACGCATGACTTTGTTCATTGGTGATCTACATCAGTATCTGTCCGACCATTATCATACGGGACCATATAAGCATGGATTAGAAGATACTGCCATCATGACCTTGAAATGTTTGGAACTAGTGTGTGAGTGATAAACGAGAGTCTTTACATACACATATATGCATACTTACAATAGACACTTTAGATCAAGCCAATATGAAGACACCAAATTCACCTATTGTACCGATAGAAACATTCTACAGTGACTCGATTTGTAAAAAGCTCAATATAAAAAACGAATATCGCACATGGAAACGAGTATTATTGCACGGAGAAGGCCGACATTCAGCTTTGATTACCCGTCAGGGGGAAAGTGAACATCAACGACGATCTCGTCTATTCATGACAACGAGTTCTAGCTTACTGCCTTATCCATTTGAAAATGAATATCAATTCTCATGGTTTAGTTATCCCTTTTTGTTACCACCTTCTATTAAACGCAAAGTCGTATTGATTGATGCCATGTCACAAATGTCTCTGGAATATGAAGATGCTTGTGTTAATCATACTCTGGTTGTTCATGCTCAAAAACTCCTTTCTGAAGCCCCCCTCATGCTAAAGAACTTGGAAACCAACCTCCGTAGTGCAACGTGCCCTTATCTCTTGTTGGAAATTAGACGTGAACACTTTGTTACAGACACTTTAAAGCAGTTATCTAGGAAATGGAGTGATCTAAAAAAACCTCTTAAAGTGAAGTTCATTCACGGTGGTGAAGAAGGTATGGATCAAGGCGGTGTCCAAAAAGAATTCTTTGGTGTCCTCTTTGAAAAATTAGTGTCGCCTGAGGTAGGTTTATTTTCTCAAGATGATCAGACTCGTCTTTGCTGGATTCGTCATGTTGTCGAACCTGATATTCGTATGTATGAAATGGTAGGGGTTATGATGGGTCTATCCGTATATAATGGTGTTATCATGAATCTCCAATTTCCCAAGGTTTTGTGGAAGGTTTTAGTCATGCCTAATGAATCATTGATTGAGATAATGGCCGAAAAACAAGAGTTATTTACGTTGGATGATTTAGAAGAAGGTTGGCCTGGACTAGGCAATGGTCTTCGCCAGTTATTGAATTGGCATGATCAAGTGGAAGATGTGTTTTGTCGGGATTATGAAATATCCATGGATATTTACGGTAAAGGGATTGAAACCATCTCTTTGTTACCCGATAAGGATGATCCTGTTGTACCTGTAACAAATGAGAATCGTGAACAATACGTCAAGGATTATTGTACCTTCTTCATGTACACTGCTCAAAAAGAGCAACTATTGGCCTTGCGCCGTGGTATGTGGAGCGTTATTGGAAGTCGGGCCCTTAGTTTATGTACGGCTGAAGAATTGGAAATGGTGGCATGTGGTCTTCGTCAAGGCCCAGATTCTATCGAGCTGAATATGGCTGAACTCGAGAGTGTGGCAGAGTATGATGATGGCTATAATGCAGATCACCCAACAATAAGGTACAAAAAAAAGGAGAAAAACATAAATAAGAACAAACAATATTAAACCTTGGTTACACAGGCAATTCTGGTCTGTGGTACATCATGATTTAACTAACGACCAAAAGAAACAATTATTACTGTTCGTTACAGCAAGTGATCGTGTACCCGTCGGTGGACTGAAGGAACTTTCATTTTATATTCAAAGAAACGGTCCTGATAGTGACAGGTAAGAAAAAAAAAAGAAAACCTTGCTGCGGTAATCGACAGAAAAATTCACCCATCTTTCTTTAACATAGATTACCTACTGCACTTACCTGCTTTAGTCGACTTTTATTGCCCGAGTATGCTAGCAGACAGAAACTTCGTGATAGATTAATTACAGCCATTGAGAATACCAAGGGTTTCGGACTTGTATAGATTATTTGTACTGCAGCATAACACTTTCGCATCCATCTAGTTTTTATTTATACATTACATTTTTTTACATATATATATATATATATTATTCATATACCGTACTTACTACGTTATCCCATTAGTTTATCAATGTATATCATTGAAATAGAGACAACAATTTCAATCGCATATACAATAGTCATTTATTTAGTGCATTAAAATTGTTCGTGTAATTTGTATAAGTTATTGCCGTTAAGCCGGCGAATGGTATTTGTTTTATATGTTTCCTATTTACAGTAGAGTGATTGATTTATGGTGGGAAATGTACTCATAATATATCGACGGCAAAGCATATAGAGCTATAAATATCCTACAATTGAAAGAAAATTGTTTATCATTAGCATTTCTTGCTAGACAAAACTAAGTAGTTACACGTTTGAGTCCTGTCAAAGTTTAGTCGTAGTGACATTATTCATTCATACTTGCATTACAGGATTGGATAACATATAGATAAAAATCCCTTATTATACAGCTTCAATGCATTGACAATAAGTACTTTATAGTCAACAGAACATTTCCCATAAGACGTTTTTAAAGATCAGTGTTGCAGCTCAGAAGAAGTATGCTGTAAAGGGTGTCCATAGCTGTCAAAATTCAAGTATAACGCTATGAGCGTTTACTTTCTATTTGATTTGATACATGTAGAAGAGCTAGTAAACCTTGATAATTACTACCGAATTTGTTTTAAATTCTTATACTTCCTTCAACTTTGGCCATTTTCATTGTTATTATGCTTAGTATGCCACCGCTAGACACGGGTGAAAGCTCGCATACATGCCCAACTTTAAATATGTGACTGACATTGAGAAAAGCGATGTTGTTCTGACTTTTTTTTTCAGCACATTGTTTTCACTCATGGATAGATTAACTCAGTTACAGGATGCCATTGATGCAGTAATTATTATTCTTTTTGATTAGAATGCAGGGATCTAAGTGTTTTTGCAATAGATGGCGAGAATGTTTACAAACAGTATATATTACGTACACGAAAAGTCAGGCATGGCCGAGTTGAATAAAGACATACCAGTGGCACAACCAAAAAGTAGAACAATGATCTTTTTCAAATTGTTCAAGCATTTACCTCTTTTTTTCTCTTTCTTTTTAGTACAAGCGGATGAACCTCACGTATTTCAGGGTACGCCCTTTCCCTTTCTTTTTAGACATACATAAAAGCTGACCGTAATATAGAAAATATGCGTGAGCTGGCATCAGATTTAGTCAAGAAAGCAAAAGAAATTGATGCATTAATAGAAGTTTTACCCGGCATCGACCAAACTGAAGATGAACAAGTAAGGAAAAAATAGACCCTCGAAATGCAGCACCTCCCGCAAACGAGGAATAGTTGCTAAATTGTATTAGATTGATCTTTTAAGGTCACTTGAACAAGAAAATCAGATTGCCAATGAAGAATATGAAGCGGCCGTTAAAGAAATGGGTAAGAAAAAGATATATCAATGCAAACTATAAAATGTTTAAATTTTCTACAGAATTTGTTAAGCAACAAATTAGTTTGTCGTTACGAGTATTAGCAGAACAAGCACTTTAAAAGACCGATTTTTTTTTTTTTTTTTTTTTGAAATAAAAAAGCAAATTTTTTTTGTTTCTTATAAACAGATTATTTTTAACTTTTCTTCCTTCATTATTTTTATATCAATGCCTGGTAAAGAATTACAAATTCCTAACCTTCATCCTTCACATCGAACTAGTAGTCGATATGACGGACAGGACGCTGAGCTTAGCAGCTCATTTACAGGACGCCTTGAATCATTTGTTGGATCGTATTCTAGAACATCATTAATGCACATGGCTGAAAATGTGGTAGTTCCTGAAGGAGGCATGGTAAGTAGGATATGCATATAAAAGATAAAAAAGATATTAAGAACGGAATGTGTTTAATTTGATTAGACAGACGATGAAGATGACCATTCATCCTTGCACTCGAGTTATTTGCCTCGGTAAGTTTGAAATGAAGATGATCGTGTAACGATACTCAATGAGTAACTTTAGGTATGAAAATACTTCGAGGCGAAATTCGGATGGTACGATTCATGAAAGAACGCCCTTATTTCCTAATCTCCAAAAGATCGATACTTGCAATAGTATAATGACAGTAGCGGATAATTATCCTTCCACCCAAGTGACACATGCAAAATCTTCTTTTACACAGAGCATATTTAATTCTATCAACATATTGATTGGTGTAGGCATCCTGGCCTTGCCCTTGGGTTTTAAAGTAAGTTTGTAATTTTTTTGGAGAATGATTGTCTATCCTCACTAATTAAGATATTATAATTAACATAGTGTGCCGGCTGGCTAGTGGGCGTTTTTGTGTTTGCCTTTTGTTTTGGTTTGACAAATTACACTGCTAAATTACTAGCTAAATGTTTGGATGCGGATCCAGACTCACGGACCTATGGAGATATGGGTTCATACGCTTTTGGTATTCGAGGAAGATTCTTTATATCTATTCTTTTCTTGACCGAATTAGTCACTTGCAGGTAACGCTAAAATCCTTAATTCTTGATGTTGCACCGTGCCGTAGGAGATCTAAACCTTAATCTAGTGTTGCACTAGTTGTCTTATTAAGCGACGGTATCGATTCTTTGTTCCCTGGTCATGATCCCATTTTTTATCGTCTCGTTTCCTTCTTAATTCTTACACCTACCTTGTTTATACCTGTACGTCATTTGTCTTACACAAGTTTACTTGGTATCCTCAGTGTATTTGCCTTATTAGTGGTGATTATCTATGATGGTTTATCTAAAGAAGAAGCTCCTGGAAGTTTACACGAAATGGCTGTAAGTTTAACAATAAAGAGACTAACCTAATATAGTAATACATATTCTTCTTTTTGTTCACGCTCCAGGACACCTCATTCTTTCCAGAAGATTGGATGACCGTGCCAATGAGTTTTGGTCTGATTATGGCTGGCTTTGCAGGACATGCTGTATTCCCGACAATTTATCGGGATATGAACACACCAAGAGATTTCAATCAAATGGTCAACTATACCTATGTTGTAACATCAATAGTTTACATGACAGTGGCTGCCTGTGGATATGCCATGTTTGGTTCTGCTACAATGCAAGAGGTAAGCAAAATTATTGATAATAATACTTAAAATAGTGCTAAAGTGTGAGAAATAAATGTGTGAGGGGTGGGAAATAAAAGAGTGTTGTACATACGATCAATAAGAGATCTATCATGTAGTATAATCAATCTTTAATTTTTTTTTTTTTTTTGAAATATAGATTACACAAAACCTTGTTACGATTCCACAATATAATCAAGTATTAAACCGCCTTGCTGTCTGGTTGATTGCGATGAACCCTATCGCTAAATACGGCCTAACCTTAAATCCTGTAGTACTCAGTTGGCAATTAGGCTTACAAAATAATCAAGCTGTCGAACATTGGTTTTCTAGAGGCAGCTGGAGAAAACCTGTAGTGAAAACACTTGGTGTGATTTTAACATCCGCCTTTATTGTCGTACTTGCTTATTTGTTGCCCAATTTCGACAAAATCATGTCTTTGCTCGGTGCCTTCTTTTCGTTTGTTATCTCTGGCATCTTTCCCATGATGTGTCACTTGAAGTTGTTTGGGGACACCATTTCTAGAAAAGAAATTGCTCTCACCTGGACTTTAATCACCATCGCTGCTACTATGGGTATTACCGGTACCATATGCAGTCTTTTATAGATACACACCCACATATTACCACACGTCGTTTCCTTTTGTTTTTTTATACAAATATATATACACTGCCTTCTTTATTTTTATTACAAGTTAATTCATCCAATGGTTTAGTTCATCAAAGGGATTGTGGTCATTGCTGGCAGTTGTGTCAAACAAGGGTGTATCCAATTGTTGCTGTGCTTGCACGCTTTGGAGTTTGTCATAAAGAGCTTGTTGAAAACGAGCACGAAACATGGGAGAAATGGTCATTAGTAAGTTTTCCATGCTTTCGAAAGGAGCTTCTAAATGCGCTTGCACGGTTTGTGCTGTTGACAGTGCGGGATCCACATTACAAAGTGGAGAGCAAGATGTAACCTGAAATTTTTAAACTTCAGCATTCGTTCTCTTCTTCTCTGCTCATGTTTTTTGCATGTATAAATGTACCTTGTAGCCTTGATCAGTTACCTCCAAGACA
Source organism: Mucor saturninus (assembly GCA_016758985.1). NCBI lineage: Eukaryota > Fungi > Mucoromycota > Mucoromycetes > Mucorales > Mucoraceae > Mucor > Mucor saturninus. The sequence continues at coordinate 47,070 of JAEPRD010000078.1, forward strand.
ATCATGACACCTTCTAATAACGTCAGATCTAGGCGTCCAATGCAGTTCACCTCATCTTTGACAAACACGGTGGCTGATCCAGGTACGATGCCATAATCAAACTCTCTCGTAATGGCATCTAATTCCGCACTTAATGAACCGAATCTCATTTAAAAATCAAGTAAACAACAAGATGATTAAAAGAGAGCAACATTTTCTCACCAGTGCGCGGAGTTTTGTGACTTGTCTTTTTTCTTTTTCTTTTTGTACGGGTTCCATGACGTTACCATGTTGTAAGAAAAAAGGTCAAGAGGCAAATCTCGATTAAGAAACCGAGTGTGATCACATATAATTGAACCCCTTATATGTGGTGAAGGGCTTATAGTTTTGGTTCTGTTAAATTTTTGCACATCAGCTGTGAGATTTTTCATTGGTGAAACCATCCGTTACACAAGATCATCTCTTTTTAGTGTTTTTGTTTTGGGAGTTAAACTCCTTGCATAAAAGAAAGACAGAAAATTGCCACTAGTTTATGTAAAACGGAGTAAAATGAGAATAATAGGGGAATATAAAGGGAGATTTTTTTTTTACATCAGGATACAACATTTAGACTTCTTGGGTTGATGCTGAAGCTGATTTTTCACGACAGAGACATCGGTCTGTGTATCTTGTTCTTTATTGTATCGTCTAATATCTCGCACTACTTCATGAAATGCCTCATCCACATTGACACGTTCTTTTGCTGAGGATTCTACAAATTGGCAGCCATAATGTTGTGCTAAATCTCTCCCTTCTTGACTAGACACTTGTCGATCATATTCAAGGTCACACTTATTCGCTATCAGCACCATCGGAAAGTGGTCTCTGTCTTTCACTCGGCAAATCTGCTGGTAAAATGTTTCAATCTCCTCGAAGGACATGCGGGAAGTGATCGAATACACCAGCAAGAATCCTTCGCCATTCCTCATGTACTGTTCCCTCATAGCACTGTGCATAGGTTAACATAGTACATCCTTTAATAAATCATTTTCGCACTCACCTGTATTCTTCTTGCCCGGCAGTGTCGAGCACGTCAAGGAGTGCGGTTTCTTCATCAATGACACATTGCTTTCGATAAGAATCTACGCCGGGCATCAGCCTATTTGTTCATTGTTGATTTAAAGTATATACATTTTACCTTCGATAGTGGGATCATACTCATCCACGAAATGAGACTGAATGAATTGAATGGTCAAGGCAGACTTGCCCACGCCTATGGAAAAGGGGGAGTTTTGAATACTTCATATTTTTTAAAGCTCTTCTTGAATATTATTTCTTTTCTTTTTCTTTTTACCACCACCACCCACCATAACCAGTTTGTATTCACGGACTATCCAAGAAGCTGATTTATTCAACATGTCAAAAAATCACAAGGCAAAAAAGAAAAACACAACCTGTAAATTTTTTTATTTTTTTAAGCAGGGTTCTTCACCCGGCAACCAAAAAATAAAAATAAAAATCAGGGTCACTTTTTTTAAAGTTTAGCTCTCCTGGGTGAAATCATTGCACATGGATTCAATATGCACGCGCGCATAAATAATAATAAATCAGAAAAAAAAAATTTTTTTTTTTCTGGTATTTTAAACTATGCCAAAATTAAAATACAAAGAACACAAGAAGGAGTCGAGTCGACGACATCGCCATAGTAGCAGTAGCAGTAAGAAAAAGAAAGAAAACCCATACAAACCACCTACACTCTATGAAGAAGAAGAAGGCTGGTTACCACCTCACCATGACAACGATGCTGCTTGGCGACAGCGCATGTTCGAAGCCATGATGGACGATGAAGGACAGGATCCCTTTTACAGCAGTTACGAACACGTTCAACCCACACCCGCCATGACCGATGAAGAACATCGCCAGCATATTGTGTCGGGCATGTATAAACGCACACATGCCGAAGAAATAGCAGCGGAAGAAAAAAGAAAAGCTCACAAGGAAAAAAAGAAGGCAGAACGACAAGCAGAAAAAGAGAGAATGGCCCGTGAAGATGCAGAGAGGATACGTGCTCACAATGTATATAAACAGTTGCAGACATTGAAACAAGTCGAAACACATCGAAAAGAGTATGTGGATAGGTGGGATAGCTTGGAGAGACTAAAAGAAATTCATAAGAAGGATATTCCATGGCCTGTTATGAACCGAGAATTTTCATTTGAATCTGTAAAAGCATTTTTGGTGGATCCGAAAATGAATTTTGACGAAACGAAAAAGACTGTACGAAAAGAACAGACAAGATATCATCCAGATAAATTTATTACAAGATATATAAACAAGTTTAAAGGATCCGAGAGAGAAAAGGAAAGGGTGATCAAGCAGGTTAACGAAATATCGGGTTGGTTGAATGAGTTATGGACTCAAATAATAAACCATTAATCTTTGACCCATCTCCAAATACGCACTAAGCCATCATCGCCTACAGTGGATAACCAATCACCGTGTGTTTCATTGGGATACCATGACACACCGTTAATATCGTAGACACCATGTGCATCTTTTGTTGTGCTTGTGTTCTTATAGTTGGGTGAATCTGGGTCTGTTGTGTCTGAATCCTTTTCGAATATACGGATGCTATTATCTCCACTCACACTAGCGATGCATCCATTGACCTTGGACCATGATACTGAATAAATACATCTGTCATGATAGCCAGATAATGTACAGATTGTCTTCCATGTAGGTTCGCCATTATGTGTGATCACACCTTGTTCATTATCTGGTTTATACATTTTCCAGATACGTAATGTCTTATCATCTGAAGCGGAGACTAATTGTTCACCTTCGGCATCAAAATCTAAAGACCACACAGTGGATGTATGCCCTTCTAATGTATCTGCACAATACCAATCATCATCATCTTCCTTCCAAATCTTGATTGTATCATCATAACTAGCAGATGCTAATATTTCTAACTTTGGGTGCCATGCTACCATCTTGACATCCTGTGTATGTTCCTGTAACACACTAAGACATTCAAAATCATTATCCGACTCGACTTCCCAAATCCAAACGCTTTTATCTCTAGAACAAGTGGCTAAAAGTGCACCAGTAGAAGACCATGAGACTGACTTGATTTCGTTTTCATGGCCTTCCAAAGTAGCTACACACTCCCAATCGTTATCTCGAGGGTCGTTTTCCCAAATGCCTGTTGTTGCGTCAAAACTGGCAGTTGCTAATTCGTTACCGGTGGGGGACCAAGCAACACTACGAATGGTTCTCTTATGAGCACCTTCTAATGTCTCTACACAATGCCATTCAGTGAAGTTGTTGTGTGTTGCAGGTTTCCATAAACGCACAGTCTTGTCACCGGAACAAGTAGCTAATAAAGTCTTTGTGGGGTGCCAAGATGCTTGCCAAACGCGATCCTGATGACCTTTATATTAATGAATAAGAGATTTTGCAGAAGATGAGTGTAGTCTTTACCTTCAAGAGTGGCTAATAGTTCTAAATGAGGCATAATAATGTCAGATAAGGATAAAGAAGCAATAAAAATAAATCTAAAAAAAAGATGGTTTTAGGTATGAAGAGATGATAAGCCACCCGGTGTGTGTGTGTTGGTGGGGGGAGAATTATGCAATGTGTGTATGCATGGAGACAAATAAAGAAAAAGCCCGCCAAAATACGATTGAGGTGATTTTAACAAAAAAGGAGAGCTTAAAGGAGTAAATAACATATAAAAAAAATGATACAACAACAAAAGGAGATATACGCGTCTAACATGCCCTTTCTTTTTTAAATAATAAAATATAATGAAGGGCGTTATTTCGTAATTGTTTTTCATTCAACGGTTATTTCTCACACACCTCCTTACTTGTCTGTTTATATGTCTTTACATTCTCTTCCCCTTCTCCTTGAATTAAGGGGCATAGGGTTTTATAACAAGCTCTCTCTCTTTTTTTTTCTTTCTTTTTCTTTTCTTTTCTTCTTTTTTTAAAATTAAAATTACAAAATCATAAAAAATCACAGACATTCTTTTTCTAATACAATAATGACTGTCGTCTTGGGACAAGAATCGAATAGTTTCACTGTATGTATATTGTTTGTTATTTTTCACATATCACCCACCATTCATTATATATATATATATATATATATACATATATAAAATAATTAGATGGAGCCACTGTATGAAGGCCTGTTGCAACAAAAGTTCATGTCCAGCACGGAGGCTATAGAGTTTTGTCGCCAAAGTTGCCAGGAATATGGATTCACCATCAAACAAGAAGCTGGTGCCAACAAGGTATTTACAGAAAGAATAGTAAAAAGGGGTGCTGCTTATTTAATAAATGTAATATATGTTACAGAACATCTACATTTATTGTTCACGTGAAGGTTTAGGTCAGCAAGCACAAAGAAAGCGACCTTTAAAGAACTGTGAGTGTAAATGGAGAGTGGTCTTATCCGAAGATGAATACTCACAGTGGACCTTTCGAAAGTCATTAAACCCCACCGCTTGCGAACATAACCATTCAATCGTCCAATGGCCTCAAGATATGGTCGATAAAATCATTCAATTAGCGCGTAAAAACTCAACGGACGATGAAATTCGTGCCGCTATAAAATCACAATTTCCAAACGTCAGCTGGGATGACCGTCTATTTTACAATCACCTAAATGAAGAACGTAAAAGAATGAAACAAAAAGAGGTGACGGATAGAGTGCAGAAATTAGTGATGGCTTCTACAAAACTATGTTCGGTTGTAGCTGCCAATGAGGATTGGGCTTCATCTGTTGAATCTGACCTTACAAAGATGCTGGATGTCTATAGAGAAATGACAAAATTAACAAACCAGTCTCTAGATTCAATGGTTGATTTACAATTGGATATGATTCATTCGGAGATTGACAAGAGAAACAAGAGAGGCGAGTTAAAAAAGAGAAAAATAACTGCTGTACAAGGTGTTCAAGTCATGTCTATACCAAGCTGCACACTCTATATTCGTTCTCAGCCTCTTCGTTCTTTATCAGAGACAAGACAGTCCTTTGATTCGCCTCCTCCACAGTTATTGAATCCATTCAATCTTACCTCACCTTCCTCTTCGCCTTCTTCTACTTCATCCATACACCAAAGAATTGATTATGCTTACACTAGCAATAGAAATAATGAAATACTGCAATCACCTCCCATGCCTGACAACACATCCATGATTGTCACTCCCAATTTCAACAATAACAACCCTAATAACTATCTAGCTCCTTATACTAGTGATTTCCACTACAATCATCATCATAATAGCAACTATTATCCGCGTGAATCCTCTCCCAATACAAGTGGTACTTTACAGCAACGCATCATGTTGCAGCAGGAATATGAACAGCAACGACATTTGCAGCAGTCTACTACCTTGCCCATAATCAGGTCCACTGCTACCCCAATGATGCAACAGCAACAACAACAACAGCAGCAGCAGCAACAACAACACCACCAACAACAACAACAACATCATCACCATCACCATCAGCAGCAGCAGCAACAACATCAACATCAACAGCAACAGCAACAGCAACAACAGCAACAGCAACAGCAACAACAACAGCAACAACAGCAACAGCAACAGCAACATTGGTCTTAAATCCTTTTCTCTCTTTCTCTATCTCTCTCGCTCTATCTCTCGCTCTATCTCTCTCTCTATCTCTCTATTTTCTTCTCTTTCTCTTTCACTCTCTTATAATTTTTTTGTATAATTTAATCTTCTTTTTAATTAATAAATCCTGCGTCACATTTTTCAATTTCCAAACGAATGTATCTACACAATTCACCAGAACCGACTTCACGTTTCACAGTTAGCCAGTGTTCTAAGAGATGAATCAACAGCTTCTTTTTAAAGGAGACATGATTTGATAATAGTTCACAGGTACGTTGTACGGCGCAATCAACATGACTATCACTCAAGATTTTACCTACAAATGCTGCCCCCATTAGATCGAAGCAAGCAAATATACTATCTAGAGTTATGTTTGTATTTGTGGTGGAAGCCATAATTTTATAACCTGTATATTCCAAAAAGGCCTTTATATTATCCGCCAGTGTGTATGTGATTTCTCTACAATACGAAGGAAAGGCAACATCCAGTTTGGACAAGAGTCTGACCAGAATGGCAGCTAATGCACCTCCATCGTGTGACTTATGGATGGCAGATACAAAGACAGCGTGATGAAAGACAACATCCACCGCAGTTCTGATCCTATTACGAATATCGATATCTTCGATTAATACATACTTGTGTTTATAGGATGATATCCCTTGAATGATTTGCAGGTGTAACTGGCTCTCTCTGTTGATTAAATCACCAGCAGTACATGATGATCCTGTCAAAAAAAACACAATGTCATTTCCCATAGATTGTTGAGATGCCAGCACACCAAGTGATATTAAAGCAGTACGACACTGCATCTTCATTGTGATATCATTTCCTCGTCCATTCGTATCAATTTTCCATGTGCTTGCAATCACTGTCGATGAAAAAATTCGAAGCTCGCTATTGGTCTGATATAAACTCCACAGGTCTGCCAGGTCTAGAAAGTTTCGGAATAGGTAAAGCAGTAGTTCATTAGGCAACTGTAATAAACCCTTTGTCATTAGAAGTTGTGTGTGTGTAATTATGTATAAATGAGTAACAGAAAAAGAAAAAAAAGAAGAAAGAAAGAAAAATAAATATATATATAAATAATAATAATAAAAAGGGGGGGGAGAGAGGAAAGGGGTGGGTGAGGGGTGGGTGAGGGGAGGGGCGCCGATAAACACTATCTCTCCTGGGAAAAAATAAATAACAAGGGGCACGCCAAAAGGTAATTTATTATACACAATGACTTTTTACTATGGTATAGGTACGCTTGAGTGATTCATTCTTGATCTCAAAATCACTAGCGTCAATTAAATTAATGACTTGTTTGCCAATAACCCAATCCTTCTTGCTTGAACATTCTTGCAAAATCAATCTCCAAGTGTCCTTTGTTGGGCTTAAATTACTGGATTTCATATGTTCTAAACAGGCATATGCATCATTTAATCGGTCAGCATTTAAAAATCCAACAATCATAAAGTTGAATGTCGCTCTATCAGGTTGAATACCACTGCGCATCAGCTTTTTATATGTCTCCATTGCCTTATTCAAATCATGCTCCTCTGTATATCCTTGAATCAAATTTGTAAATGTATGAACAGTAGGTTTAATACCGTTCTTTATCATCAACCCAAGTGTGCTCTCTGCTTTTTCCATACACCGTTGTTTAATCCAATTATTCATTATCGCATTATACGTAAACACGTTGGGCTTAATCTTCATTTGGTCGATATACTGAAGAATTTCCTCTGTTGATTTCGGTTGTCTCGTCACAAACATTGAGTCAATTAAGATTGTATAAGTCACCGTATCCGGTTCCATGTTATATTTAAACATGTCTGATATAATCTTCATTGCTGACTCCATCTCATTAGCTTTAATGTATCCCTTCAACATGGTGTTGAATGTAATCATGTCTGGTTTGAACTGTGACTTGATCATGGAATCGTACAACAATCCTGCAATTCGCACTTCTCGATTAATCACTAATCCATCAATCATGGTGTTTAATATGACATCATTCACTTGTAAGTTCGGATTGTTCTGCACTTCTTGGAACGCTTGAAATGCTTTCTGTGGTTGTCTTGCTTTAAAGTACACTTTAATAAGTTGATTATATACTACTTCGTCCGCTGTATGTCCACCCAAAATTGTATTTCGCACCAATTCCTCAGCTGATACCACATCTCGTGTATGCGCAAATATACCCAGCATACTTGAACAAATATAATTATTAGGCTTCACATTCTGTCTCTTCATCTCGGTATATACTTCACTGGCATCACGTGTCAGTCGTGCATCGCAGTATCCCTTTATCAATATATTGTAGGTTGTAATGTCGAGTTTCTTATTCTTTTGTCCTTCCATGATCCACTTGATTTCGGACGATCGCTTCTCTTTAAACATATAAAGCAAATTCGTGTTCAGTACTTTTGTGCTGGAAAGTCCATATTGTTTGATCAATTCTTTGGCCTTGTTTACAACCACCGAATTCTTGGACATGCAACGATTCATGGTACGATCGAAATCACGAATGTTTGGTACAACGTCCCATTTACTGTTGGCTTCCTTGACGAATTGAATAGCTTGATCCATTTGACCCAACTGAACATGGGTGGCTAAAATCACATTGAAAGAGCCAACACTGAGTTTCAGGTGAGAAGAAACCAGATCAGTCTTGTAAAGTGACAGAATGTCATTGTATTGTGCTTGAAAAAATTTGGCAATAAAATATTCATTGTATTCGGAAATGGTCCAAGCATGTCCCCCCGACTTCATGTCTTCGAGTACTTGGATAATACGGTCTTCTGTTCCCCAATTCTCTTTTTTAAGAGACCATAAATTAGTACGAAGCTTCAAAAAATCGTCTCTGCTTAATTCTGTCATAAGTGTGTCAGTGCTCTTTAAATCTAGATAGGTCTGCCATGCTGCCTTTTCGTTTTTGGCAAGCTGTTGTTGGTATTTGGAGACAAGAGGGTTGATTGTAGCGGTTGTTAATCTGCGTTGAAATAGTCCATTACTTGAACAAGTCTTCAATAGACGAAGCATTTCTAAGAACAGCAAAAATAAATAAAAAGAAAGCTTAGGCCTTTAAACCAGGGCTGGGCCAGTCATCTTTTTTTTTTCGGAGAGCGATGAATTAAAATCATAGACTTGCATTTACAGTTTTCTCACTAAGGTGACATTTATGGATGCAACGAAACTTTTTCAGGTAAATCAGACAGAAAATAATTGCAATCATATTAATGGTTTGATAACTAAGTTATCTAACATCAGCATTGAAACATTTTTACTTTTCCACAACCTGTCTCTGCTCTTACCCTCTTCTTTTAGTGGTCTATTATTGTATTTCAGAGCTCCATTCACCAGAAATTCTAGAGCTTTTTGACCATAATATAATTTGAAAGGAAATTGCCCGATACTGTAGTCATAGAAACCAAACAATGTACGACAATGCTCAAAATGCTTATGCCACGTTTCAGCCATTACTGTCATGGGTGTTAGAATTTTGGATTGTATCTCCTCTAATTCATTTAGAAGCTTTAGCTGATGCGCCACAACTTTTTTAAACCTATATAATAATTATATTTCTTAGTTGAATAACGTACGGTCTTTGTTAAGACCACATGCTGTATTCTCTTTCGGGCCATAAATTTGGTTTTATTCAGGGCCAGTAAGTTTATAAGCTATTGTCAGGGTGCATCTGCATCTATTAAAGTCATCCCTCCGAGAATTTTGACTACACAATCATCTCCTTAGTGTTTCTAAGAAACTGGTCTCACACCTCCTGTGTTACATCACCCGGATCCTCTTGGTAATCATATAACATGATGAGGCAAAAAATTTAACTACAGGTTACTACGGGAGTAAATATCATTGTGTGATAAAAAAAAAATGCGAGTCGCGCAAATATTACTCGCGTTTTTCTTTTTTTTTAAAAAAAAAACACACGCAGTGTATTACTTGCTTTTATTTTGAATTTGTATACTAGTGGATGTTTGTTACATATTTACAAGGATTGTCTCCATTCCACATAATCATCGAATAAGACGGGCCCTTAAGATCGTTTAGTATCTATGACCACACAATGACGATGTTTTGTAAGACTTACATGATGAAGTATTATCGTAATTTCGGAGGTCCTCTGGTACGGACTGGCAGAAATAAAGCATATTTGACCATTGATCCTTATTAATCACTTTTACTGGATGAGCTTCCTACAGAAAATCATGTTATAGTCGTGCTCATACACATCGTTGCTGTTAATATTACTTGAAGAAACTGAATAAATGATTTCACAATTGGGTATTTATCTTGTAACATAATCTGCCAGAATGCAATTGCAGTCTATATTAACAAGAAAATGTTATCCCAACCGTATATGCATACACACGCAATATATAAATTACCTCTACATCCATACTCTTCTGTCCTGTTGTTTTTGCATAATTAAATGTAAATAAATAAAACTGCATGTATTCTTCTGGATCATTCAAGACTGACCCCTCCCACTGATCGACCACAACCTTGAGTTTACCATCATTTACCATACTGCTTTTAAATAAATGTATGAGCATGACAATGAAGTCTATAAAAAGTGGAATTTAATATACCATATGTTCGGTTTTATTACGTCAAACCATTCGTCCCAGGTAATATAACCCATTCTACTCGACTTCATTTTGTAGCCAATGATAAGAGGTTGAATCTGTATACAAAAAAATAAAAATAAAATTGACACTATCAGATCATCATTTTTTCTTTCGTTGGTCATTGTATTATCGTACACTTTCCAACGATATACCGATATCCGAAAAGAAGGATTGACAGCCATCCGGTCCTATCAAGTCTCGATTGTCCTTGTCTGCATATTTATCGAACCATTTTCTACACTCTTCGGCTTCATATTTTGACTAAAAATGTACAGCTATTTTGTTAGTCCCGTTAATTAGTCTGCTGGGTTATGTGTATATGTATACCTGTGCCGTACTAAAGAATGTAACAGAGAATTAGCTTTGAAAAAAAATGTCTCATTGCAAAAGGTTGTCACTTACGCCATCTTCTTTTTAGCAATTTTGATATGTCTTGGCACCAGAGTACTAGTAGTTAATGAAGCTGGTTGCTTCCGCTTTGGTGGCATTTTAATAAAGAGTAGACTAAAAAAAAAGAATACAGTTTGACCACACCAAAAAATGCAAAAGCCGAAGTAAACCAAGAGAACAGTCACCAAACAATCCAAAAAAAAAAAAAAAAAAAAAAAAAAAAAAAAAAAAAAAAAAAAAATGAGTTTCAATAGAGTTTATTGTAAAATAAAATAGGAAAAGGGAGATGTACAGATGAGGGGGTTTGATTTAGAGAAAAGTAAATGTATGAGGTAAGGGAGGAATGCAGCGAATTAAGGTAAAGAGTAAGTAGTAAAAAGTAAGTGGAGGTGAATAAACAGTATAAAGGTTGAGATTAGTGTAGTTTCTTTAAGGCTTTGGCCTCGGCCTTTGCCTTCATTACTTGACTATATTCAGTATGTAAAAGGGTGTCCCAAAAAGTAAAGAAGGGTTGGGCGAAATTAGTTTTAATACCATGGGCTTGATGATGAAGATCATGACTGGAGGGAAAAATTAATTATCCGTTATTATGGTACTACCACGTACAACACAGAATACTTACTAATTGACATTGTTTCCAAACATCACAGTTAATGGGTCCCAAGGGAACGAGTAACCACAATGATCATTTACTACATTGAAAAATAAACATATTGCTTAGCAACGAAATAACGCACACATCCGATATAAACGATTACCTGTTTTAACAGTGGAAAATAAAAAGAAATACATGCCCAGACAAGGTGACATGGCTGTAACCTCAAATGCAATTGCAGCCCCACACGTGTCTAATAAAAACCCTTCTAAAGGATGATTGTACAGGGCACCGAATGCATAAGGTACATTAAGACGGTGATGGTGAGAATGCATATATTTGTATGCAAAAGAATAAGAGTGAGCTAAACGATGAAGAACATATTGATGTGTATCGACAATAACCCTGTTTAATAAACTTATTAGAAAACGACAATAACAATAACAATAACAAAAAACTTACATGGCGATAAAGAACTGGAGACAGGGTAAGACATAATTTTCATAGTTTACAGCGATATAGTTTGCAATACGGAAAGCAGAGGTTTGAGGATAGCCCAAATTGATGAAAGCTAAAAGAATGGAGCTTGTATGTCTGTTGATGGCATTTTGATGTTTAATTTCACTGGCTAAAGGATCAATACTCTTCATTAAACCAAGTCCTAATACAATCTGAACCACATGCTGAAGTGCTACCATCACTAGTACTTTTCCAAATGCAACTCTGTTTCTTTTTTGTCGATCTTCTGGTGAGTGGATGCGATATTGTTCAAAAAATGGTATTTCAAGTCTCATTAAAATTTCATAAAAGCTACATTGGATCCAATATGTTGCAATAGGTAACCACAGCGCCAATAACTCATACGACCATGGATCAAAGGGAATCGAGTCTTGGAAGCTTGAGCTTTTTTTTACATGTGTTGAATTCATAGTATATTATTTTGTTATTGAAGAAGAAAGAGAAGAAAAAGAAACAAATAAAAAAAAAAATTATGGTCTCATAAAAACCCGGAATTCTCGGCAAAATTCCCATGCGGAAGGTAAAAAAAAAAATGTGATTTTTAATTTTACAGTTTTTCGTTGTCAAACCAGGACATGAAAGAGCAATGACATGGCTTAATTTCATTCCACTTTGCGCAGCATGATGTAATGATGTTTTTACAGAAATCACAGAAAAGAAACAGAATAATGTCATTGTACTCTATTTTTTTATCTGTATTACTTTTAGCCCAAAGATCATCCGACGGGAGTAGAAATACCCGGTCGACCAAAGCATTATTTCGGCTGATGGTTTTTACTTTTTGACATCTTACCACATTATAGTACATGAGAAACCTTTCGTTTTTATTATTTTTTGTGTTGGGTAAAACGGCCCGAGATGATAAATTTCATCAATGCGTACGTGATTGACCGGGGCTATTTTTATCTGAAAATGTCACCGAAAATAGTTACACAATGACATCACGCTCAAGGAAGGATATGGAAGTAAAAATCAAAACAAAACAAAAAAGCCTTTTCTTGCAGTGCCTTTAGTCACGAAATCAGACATTCTTTGAGCCTCGTGGTAAAACTCTGAATATAAAAAATGGCCATTCAATTCAATCTTAATTCGGAACACTTTTTAAATCTCAGTTGAAACGCACCGTAAGCCCCAATCTACAATTAATCTGTGGCTGAAAATTTCCTCTGTTTTAGAGGATTGAGAACACTATTTTCAGAGATTATTTGCACAAGCTGGGAAAAAAATTGCCGACTTTCCACACACATTTTTTTTATTTTTGCATTTTTAAGTGTCGAATAAATTTTACGAGGCACTCAAAATAAGAAATATGATTGTGCATTATATCTTCTTTATTTAAAGCCAGCGAAAAATACAAATAAAATTAAACCAATACTATCATGTAACAATTGATCTTCTTTTTCGCTCGGTCAGCACCGCATTTATGAGTTCCGAAGAAGTAGCAGAGGATTATGCAACTAGAGCAATTGATAGCACAGAACAACAGTCCCAATCTTTAACAGGGCCACAGCCACCCAACGCAACAAATGGATGAAGATGAAATGGCAGGGTGTAGTACAATTTTTTGAAGTAAGACCATCACCTTTATCAACCGAAAAGTTATAGCTAGATAGTGTTGAGGATATCATAGATATAATAATAAGGATGGATAGTAATATAAAAATTAATCATGAATCACACATTACCCCGCTTGTTCTCATCCCACCGTTGAAGTCTGTACACAGGGCACAATCGAATAGGCCTGGACTAAAGAATATTAATAGATCCTGAGCACAAATATTACTCTTGTCATTTAATGCTTTATTACTGTTGATTTCTCTGACTAATATTTATATATTTAGTCCGGAAGGGCTAAAGTTAAAGACATGTCGATTATTTGCTATCACCAGGTTATTACATCATGATCCAATAAGGCGCTTAATGTTCTCCCTAGAACTATCAAGTTCTTCATATAAATATCCATAGTCTTTTCTCATAGACCATCATACGTATTTTTTTTTTTTTTTTTTTTTTTGTCCATAATAAAGTGGTATCCAAGTTCTAGCAGTATCACTTTTTGGTGTTACTTTACTTTTGTTCTACATGCAAAACAACGACAATGCCCAGCAAATACTTACTGCAAAGGGCTTAAAAGTGTCATTATTTTAAGGTTCACAGTCACAGTAATAAATTGGTTAGAGAGGGGCTGTGAGTCCTGAACGGCAAAAAAACAAATACACTTTGTTAGCATTTAATGATTTAATATACACTTGGGAAAGGGTGACTGTAAGTACCGAACGGTAAAAAAAAACTAAATCACACGAGAGGGCCGCAGGGAGAATGTCTAGAATTCGATTGACCTGCCATATCATCTAAAGTTCATAGGATGATCAATTTTTGTTTTCCATAAAATCTGCTTCACTGACATTACATGCTACTACTTGAACGCATATAGATGACTACCAAATTCTGGGATTTTGCCAATGTTTCTATTTTGAGTAAAGGCCCAAACACTGTGGATGATGAAAAGCATTCTAACATAAGCTCTTGTTTATCAGCCTACAAATAAAGCTGGTTCCCACACTTTATTCTTCTCCTTTTCTTTTCCCTTAACATACTTTTTCTATCATATGAAAGCAACCAATAACGTAAAAAGGTTAGTTAATAATGACTCTTGCTTATTTCAAAAGACGCTAAATTGAAAAGGAATTTGGCTGGGAAGAAATTCCCGGGAATTTTTCTTACTTGCCAATTTTGACAGTAATCAAGTCATGCAATACGCCATGTTGGGAAAATGCCAACCTGTTGAGTTGGAATTTTTTAAGGAACAATCTAAAGATGTGGTTGAAATGGAGTTTCTATTTTCGAATGAAGCAGCTTTGAAGTTGTCAAGCTCCATTCCCTTCAAGTCTGATCTCGTTTCTGGTGTTATCCCAAGCAGAATATCATTTAGCACTGAAGATACATCCAAGCTCCTCACAACCAACCACAAAAACAAGAACCAAGGTCAAAGTAACAATGAAGTCGTATTTCAAATGTCGATAAGGAACTCTGCTGTGCCAAGTTTATTAAACAAGTTGGGTCCATACAAGATGATAGGGAAGGATATTTTGAATGTTCTTAATTTTGACTACAGACAAAATCCTCAACTACTATCACTTGTACCTTCAATTTTTAACGGTGCAATAATCCAAGACAGCTATTTTACCCTTCTAACCTGTGCTAACTTTTCTGGCACCTCTAGCCTCAAATCTTGAGATTCTAAAGGATCGATAGGCCATACTTTCAAGTTTTGTATTCACATCTGAAGTATATTCACGCAGTAATAATGCTGATTCACACTCTGAATCATCAGAATTCTCTTTGCCGAACGAACCAGAGGATATCAGTTGTGGTATAAATCTCAAGTCAGATGGGGGGCCGAGGTTCCTTATTTGTGTAGACACTTTTTATGGTAATGCTTACTGCAACAAGGTGTATGTGTCTGGGGCAGCGAGTTTTGTTTATTTTACCGGGTTTGATATAACTTTGAGTATATGATATAAAACTGATTATTGGTACTACTACCTTAAATTTGTTGATTGTTTCCTCCGTCGAAGTAGGCAAAGCCGTCGAAGCTCATGTTGGTCCAGGTGTCAAATTCAGCAAACATAAATTAAATTCCAGCACATGTCGTATACTGATCAAAGCTGATTGCGAAGAAAAGGTTTTACAGCAGTTCAATAATGGTATTTAAGACAGAGCAAGCTTAGACAATTTAAGACAGATGACCTCATACTTTACCAAGATTTCTAAATACAAACCTTGGAGAAGCAGCCTTGATAAGTTTAATACCCCCTGACAATGCCAGTAACATCTTTTACACTGTGTAGTTACCATCCAATGGATATGGCTTTGGACCAGACTTTTTGGCTCTCATTTCATCTCCTTTGCTTCAATTGTTTGTAATTGCTGTCATAAACCACGAATCCATTTTAAAAGAAGCTGAGATGGAAGATTACTTTGTAGAACGCTTTTCTTAAGGACAGTCACTAACCGCAATTGGGATTCAGCGAGCACCCACGTTTTGATCAGGTTGTTCCCTGATTACATTGTAAAAGTCGGTGTTACTCGTACACCCCAAGAAAAGTTGAATCTTAACAAAGCAACAGAGGATACTTTTAATGTCAGTGACGCCAATAACGGTAGAAGGGACATTGCAGCCATAAAGACCTAGTGGAGTAGTCTTTGCAATACTTTTAGAACCAGAAGGGATGCTGCCAACGCTACTGGAAGTGCTCCTATCCCATGGGGAATTTCACGATCTGATGGAACAGACAACAAAAATGGTTGTCCCTACGAAAACTAGTTGTCCCTAAGAGACCTGTTTGTAGAGTATGCCAATTCTCTCAACCAAGGCTAGACTCAGGGACTGGGAGAATCTTATCAAAATCAACACTAGCTTGCAGACTGAAATTGAGAAAAATGGTTATATTAATGTCATCGAATTTTGTCATAATAATTAAGTTTCAGCCATGGCCAAAGGTTTGAGCAGTACCATTTCAACTGCCAATGTAAAAATTTGTAAAATATTGAAGACAAGTTTATTTTTCTTTATAAATAAAGTATTTTTTTAATTATGGATAGCATTTATAGTTTTTTTCTTATTATTATTTTTATTAAAATTGACTTACTATCATGTTTTGAATAAAAGTATCATTGAAAGAGCTACGTAGAAAATAATGATGAGATTTTGAAGTAAACAGTTTCTTTAGTCGATTATTAGAACATCAGACGCCAATAAATGAGATAGGTAAGACAATATAAGAGTCATGAGAGACAGTACATGTAATTATGTGATCAAATGGAATAAAGACATCATCTCTGACAGGCAAATTAGCAGAGAAACATATCATTTTTTTCCGCTTTAAATTTTTGTTAAATATCTATTTTGTGTTTTCATATGTATCTTCAATACTTTCTTCAGAATATCCACTGCCGAACATCTTTTCTCAAACAAAATGATAACTGAGTTGACCATTTAGTATTTATCTCCGAAGATAGTACTAAGATTGTAAAACATAACCAGGATTTTAGTTAAAAAAAAATATCAACCACTTTTTGGAAGAGTTCAATTAACGACGTTAACTGATTCCTATTGAAAAGAATTCGCATAAACATAAGTTTTTCTAGTCTCTGGATGGTTTCTTTTGAAAAAATTAAAGATTTAGTTATTTTATTCAGGTGCATATCACTGGCCTCAACATCTGTATTTTTAAAAAAGAACAAAAAAAAAAAACTGACCGATTAATAAAGACTTGGAGTATTTGTCAGAGGTACAGAAATGACTTAGTCTATACACAATGATGCAAACATTTTATACGCCTTAGCACATGTAAACCCACTCGAATCGGCAAATAAATGATGAATGTAACAAAAGCACGCCAATGATACGATAACCAAGAAAAAGTACACCAAGAGTCTATTAAAGCTTTGTTCTCGTGGTAGCTATCAATTTAGTGTGAGTTTTAATGCAACCGCTGCAGACATCAGCCACCTTAGCTGAAATGGTATCATGTACTCTACTCTATTTTACGATTGTGAGCACGTCGGCTGCAGCCATTATTAGGTGTAATTTATGTAGTTATTTATTATGTACTTTGCCACACGAGTTACTATTTAAGGACAAAGTATTCATTGACAACAGCCTGTCATATTTAGGCACGATTCATACAAGATTAAAGAAGTAAGTCGTTTAAATTAGTAAATTATATAAAAAAAACTAACATTTAATGTTGCATATCAACACACATACACTGCTATACAACTTCTCCTACTATGAGTACATACTTTTATATAAATATTGCATGGTACGCTAAATTATATATAAATGACAGATGTATGTGAGTTTATATCTTAATTTAATGTAAGAAACCCCTTTCCTATCAAATCATGAATATAAGCAAGATAAACTCAATATCAAGTAGTTCCCTTAATCGATTAGCTACCCATCTAGAGAATAACATAGCTATTATTGTAAATAGTTCACTTACATATATATTAATATAATTACACGACTGATAAGTGTGTAGTAAATAAAGTCTATACATTAATGGATACCTATTTGACTTGACATCAAACATCTGAGAATACTATCCCTTCATTCAGCGTCCATTGCTTATTTGATATCTTATGCAATGACAGCTCCTTTTGAAGCCGCTGTGTCAAAAAAAATAGAATACACTGGCGGTATCATTTATATTTAATTGTGATCTATACTATGTTAGGTAGTGCAACTTTAGCTAATTACGGCTTCAATATATTTAGTCGCTTTTTGGTTTATGTCCAGGCTTTACACCATCGATCTCATTGTTAACAAATTGATCCTATGGAGGAGATAGTGGTATAAAGTAGGTAGATATATTGAAAGTGTAACGTTCATTTTGATGTATTGTATAAATACAAAAAAAATTTCTATCATTAGGTTGGGTAGGTCAATCTATCTTTGTTGATAAACGCACTTGATTGGATGGTACATAAAACTGAGTTTGTTGACGGTACCATGGGCTGGATAGAACGGGTTGCGCAGTATGAATACAAAAGCAGCGAAACCCTCTCGTTTTCAATCAATTGCTCGTTGGATACAGAAGCATTTCCTCGTTTTAAACTGATTGAAGAACTTTCATACGACGTAAAGCCAGCTTCATATACTGATTAATGACTAGCATTGACACGACTATCAAAGGTAACTAATGTTGCAGCGGTAAGTCGAGGGAAAAGAGATGGTAAACCCAGTAACAATGATCCTCAAAGTGACTGTTTATGAGACTATATTGGTGTCCTTTTTTTTTTTTTTTTTTTTTTTTTTGAAAATAGTCTATCTTCTTTTTTTTTTTTTTATTTAGAGAAAAAAAATAACCATACATCTAAACCCGACTTTCAAAAAAAAAAAAAAAAAAGAAGAATAAACAAGATAATCAAAATAACAAATTAGTAAGTGACTTAACCTAGTGCATTAGGAATCAAAGAAAAGAATATATAAAAAAAGATGAAGCACCCCTTGTGAAAAAAAAAAGATTTCGCTTTGGAAATGGCTTGTAACCGAAAAGATGATTCACTTAAGCCAAAGTCAACACTGCATCCAGAGGAAGAAAGCAAAGGAAAAGGACTATAGGTGAGCTCCCTTCTTTGTGACAACTTTTGTTTTGGCTTGTTCGTTTGGGGGCTCGAGATTAAAAAAACGAGATTGAAATATAATCGGAACCAACAGGTTGGGATTTCGATTTCCTTGCAAGTTGTTGAACAAGATGGATAGTCATCAAGATAGATTAGATAAATGAAGCAGTTTGGTCAGCAACGTAGACTCGACATTTTCCAAAAACGCGCTTTTTCTTTTTTCTTTTTTAGAACAAGGGGGCAGTAAGACACAGTGTTTAATTTATTAATTATTTGAATAGAATTATGGCTGATAATACCGAAGTTAATGTGGATTCAATTATTGAACGTTTGTTAGAAGGTAAGCTTATACAGTTTGATAAGAAGCAGCTGTAATCTTATGCATTTTTGATAACAGTCAGAGGAAATCGTCCTGGTAAGCAGGTTCAGTTGGGTGAACATGAAATTCGATACCTTTGTTTACATGCTCGTGAGATCTTTATGAGCCAACCTATCCTTTTGGACTTGGAAGCACCTATTAAGATTTGTGGTGATATTCATGGTCAATACTATGATTTGTTAAGATTGTTTGAATACGGTGGATTTCCTCCCGAGTCGAATTATTTGTTTAT
Organism: Mucor saturninus; assembly: GCA_016758985.1. Taxonomy (NCBI): domain Eukaryota; kingdom Fungi; phylum Mucoromycota; class Mucoromycetes; order Mucorales; family Mucoraceae; genus Mucor; species Mucor saturninus. Next base: position 66,553 of record JAEPRD010000078.1, read on the forward strand.
GGGTGATTATGTTGATAGAGGAAAGCAATCATTAGAAACGATCTGTTTATTATTAGCTTACAAGATTAAGTATCCCGAAAATTTCTTTATTCTCCGTGGTAACCATGAATGTGCCAGTATTAACCGTATTTATGGTTTCTATGACGAATGTAAGAGAAGATACAACATCAAATTATGGAAGACTTTCACAGATTGTTTCAACTGTTTACCTATTGCTGCTTTGGTTGACGAAAAGATCTTTTGTATGCATGGTGGTCTTTCTCCTGATCTCCAAAGCTTTGAACAAATCCGCAGAGTTATGAGACCTACTGATGTACCTGACACTGGTCTTCTCTGTGATCTCTTATGGTCTGATCCAGATAAAGATATCAACGGCTGGAGTGAAAATGACCGTGGTGTCTCATTTACATTTGGCCCTGATATTGTATCCAGATTCTTACAAAAGCATGATATCGATCTTATCTGTAGAGCGCATCAAGTTGTTGAAGATGGTTATGAATTCTTTTCAAAGCGTCAATTAGTCACTATTTTCTCTGCTCCTAATTACTGTGGTGAATTCGATAATGCTGGCGCCATGATGAGTGTCGATGATTCTTTAATGTGCTCATTCCAGGTATTTTTACATGTTTCATTATGTTTTTTTCTTTGTTATTAACAAACTTGTAGATTCTTAAACCCGCAGAAAAAAGAGCAAAATACGGTAGTTACGCTGGCAACAAAAACGCACCAAGAGGAAAGAAGAAGAATGGTTCTTCATAATTCCCTTCTTTTTTTTTTATTACATATTTTACACCCCCTCTCTATCACTCGTCTTTATTAAAGAACAAAAAAAAAACATACAATCAATCATTGTTGCACAGAATTTAAACACAGAATTATTTACATAGTTTGCCACGTATTTCTTTTTCTTTTTTTTGTGTTCCTTTTTTTTACACTTTCTTTTCATCATCATGAACTTTGACGCCATTGAAGAACAGGTATAAAACTAGAAAGCAAATGGCATTGGTCGGTGGGTTTTCTAATAACTTTTTCTCTTTGCAGGACGGTATTCGTTTCTCTTGGAACGCATGGCCTTCATCACGCATTGAGGCCAACAAGACGGTTGTACCCATCTCTTGTCTGTACACACCTTTGAAAGAACGTGAAGATTTCAATGTAAATCCTATCTGGTATGAACCCGTTCACTGTAAACCACCTTGTCGTGCGGTCTTGAATCCTTACTGGTAAAACCTTAAAAAAAAAATTGACATTCATGCATTAACGATATAACAGTCAAACAGATGTACGTGCTAAACTTTGGATCTGTCCATTCTGTTTGCAGCGAAACCCTTTTCCACCTCATTATAAGGATATCTCCAACGAGAACTTGCCTTCCGAATTACTACCTAGATACACTACCATCGAATACAATTTAAACAGGGCTGCTCAAATTCCTCCCATCTTTTTATTTGTAGTCGACACTTGTCTTGAGGAAGAAGACTTGAAAGCATTAAAAGAAGCTTTGATTGTCAGTCTCAGTTTATTACCTGAGTATGCTTGGGTTGGGTTGATTACGTTTGGTACTATGGTAACAATGATATTTTGATTGTTTATTTATTTTTGATTATTCATTGTTTATTTATTTATAGACGCAAGTCCATGAGCTTGGTTTTGCTGATTGTCCAAAGTCATTTGTGTTTCGTGGTACAAAGGAATACAATGGTAAACAAATTCAAGAAATGCTGGGTTTAACTACAAATGCTGTCAGACCCAACGGTGGTCCCACCATGGCTGCTAATCGTTTCTTATTGCCCGTCAAGGATTGTGAATTTGTCTTGACTTCTATCTTGGAGAACCTTCAAAAAGATCCATGGCCTGTTGCTAATGATAAACGTCCCATTCGTTGTACCGGCGTTGCTACGAGCGTTGCTGTAGGCTTATTGGAGTCTGCTTTTCCCAATACAGGTGCTCGTATCATGTTATTCAGTGGTGGTGCTGCTACAGATGGTCCTGGTCAAATTGTCAGCAGTGAATTAAGGGAATCTATCCGTACTCATCATAACATTGAAAAGGAAACAGCTAAATGGTACAAGAAGGCTGTCAAGTTTTATGATGCTTTAGCTAAACGTGCTTCTACCAATGGTCATACTATTGATATCTTTGCTGGTTGTTTGGATCAAATTGGTCTATTAGAAATGAGATCCATGGTCAATCAAACCAACGGTGTGATGGTCTTGTCTGATTCATTCACGACTGCCATCTTCAAGCAAAGTTTCCATCACTTGTTCCAGAAGGACTCCAATGGTCACCTAATGATGGGCTTTAATGTGACGATTGATGTTCAAACTACAAGAGAGTTAAAGGTTTCTGGTATGATTGGACATGGTATCAGCAACAATAAAAAGTCAACCAATGTAGGTGACATAGAAATCGGTATTGGTGGTACCACCTCATGGAAGATGAGTACACTGACACCTCATAACACAAATGCCATTTATTTTGAGGTAGCTAACCAGCCTACACCTTTTACACCTGGATCCCGTGGTTTGATCCAATTCACTACACATTATCAACACTCAAGTGGACAATACAGACTTCGTGTGACGACTGTAGCTCGAAACTTTGCCGAAGGACAGAGTCCTGAAATTGCAAACTCTTTTGATCAAGAGACTGCAGCTGTATTGATGGCACGTATTGCAGTATTTAAGGGAGAGGTGGATGATGGACCTGATGTATTACGTTGGTTAGATCGCATGTTGATTCGATTATGTCAGCGATTCGCAGATTACCGTAAAGATGATGCACATTCATTACGTTTATCAGAAAACTTTTCAATTTATCCTCAATTTATGTTCCATTTAAGAAGATCTCAGTTCTTGCAAGTGTTTAACAACTCACCCGATGAAACAGCATTCTATAGACATGTGTTAAACCGAGAAGGAGTGGATAATTCACTTATTATGATTCAGCCTACTTTGACCAGTTATGCCTTTGATTCAGAACCTCAACCAGTTTTGTTGGATTCAGTCTCGATCAAGCCTGACACTATATTATTACTAGACACCTTCTTCCATATCTTAATCTTCCACGGTGAGACAATTGCTCAGTGGCGTCAAGCAGGATACCAAGACCAAGAAGGTTATGAAAACTTTAAACAGTTATTAGAAACCCCTATATTAGATGCACAAGACTTGCTTATAGACAGATTCCCTGTACCTCGTTATATTGTATGTGATCAAGGTGGATCTCAAGCACGTTTCTTGCTTTCCAAGTTAAACCCTTCCACCACACACACCTCCGGCACTCAATACACTGCAGGTGGTGCTGTTGTACTTACCGATGACGTCAGTCTACAGGTCTTTATGGAACATTTGAAAAAGTAAGTAGTTCTTTTTTGTTATTGTTATGATTTATCTAACCCTTTTTTTGTCTTTCCTTTTATAGGCTTGCCGTTACTGGTAGTTCATAAATCATCACATACACATTATTACTATTTTTTTTTTCACTCCCGCTTAAAATAAAATATTTTTTTATCTTTCTGTTTGTTTCTTCCTCTTTCTTTTTTCTCTCTCTTTTTTTTTAATAAAAAGAAAAGAAAAAATAAACCCAGAAAACCAGGACAGTAACAAACTTTGGAAAGTGGTTGATGCTTCCTAATGAATATAAACCTCGGCCTGTTAGGCCCATGTCAGAGATTATCAACCCAGGTCGTTTTATGAATGAAGGTAAATATATTTATATATGAAAGGCTTTGGTCTTCACACGATAACAAAAGGAGACTAGTGCACATACTAAAACTTTAAAAAAAAAACTTTATAATAGCTGATATGGCCGGTAACTGGTATGAAGACTTGCAAAAATACGAAACCAATCTCGACGAGATGGCATCCGCTACTTTAGATCAGGTAAAAGACAAAGCAGAGTTTCAATAAAGAAACGCGTCATCTAATGAACTCGTTAGACCTTTAAAGACGAGATGCAACACGTAGACCAATGGTATTGCTATTTAACTGAAGCCGAAAGAACAGCTACCATGTACACTTTACTCCAACACTCCACTCAAGTACAGGCCAGATTCTTTATCAACTTGCTTCAGCAAATGGTAAAGAGGGATCCACTCTTTTCTCTATTAACACCCAACAATCCCGACGGAGGTAACTTACAATAGTAATTTTAATATTAATATATAGACTGAATTTATCACTTTTTATAGATATGCAGAGCCATTTAGCAGGTGCAATGGCTAAGGCGGAGCTTGAGGCTAGCCAACGTTTAATGTCAGTACTGCCTTACAAGACAGGTCAAGTGATGAGTAGACCTCAAAGTACGACCACCAACCGTCGGTCTGTGGATCGTCATTCTTTTGCACTCGGTGATACGGAAGAGTACACTCGATTATTTAATGGACGTAACGACTTGTTGAACAATAACCGATCCTTTGTCAATCCTTTATTAGACGACACTACCAACAGTAGAAGATTAGTCAACGGGAATAGAACAAGTACGTCTGGACGTACCATGTTTAACAACAGTGGTAGACCTCATTCTGTGATTGAAGGTGATACCACCTTACTCTTTCCAGCTTCATCCACCTCATCCAACTGGTCCAATAATAACAATGCCAACCGTCGTAGTGTTGGCCATATTGGTGATCGTACTAGTAAGATCGAAAGACCTAAATCTGCAGACATTAGCAACTGGTCCATCCCGCAAGACCGGTCTAACAATAATAATAATGGATTTCAGTCTGTTTGGAGCCAACAGCATCAAATTATACCTCCCGCCGCCGCCGCCACTACTAACACTAACAACACCGCTAACAACACGACTGTCAACACCACCAATGACAGTACTGCAATGGACAATGACCTGATTGACTTTACCAACGCCATGCAACAACAACAGCAACAACAGCCATTCCGGAGACGGGCTAATCTTAACCGAATTCCTGTGGTGCCTGAAACTGATGAACTGATTCGAGCAACCCAAGATTTATTCTTGAATGATTTGGAGACTCCTTCATTCCGTAAACCAACTCCTCCCGGAATAGATCACTATGCTTATTTGATGAACACTCCTATTGTTGACAATAGTAGTAACACCACTGCGTTGGATGAACAAGAATATGCAAGTGATCACAGTGATGCATCCTATATGTCTCGTCGTCGATCCTCCATGACACCCAATTCAAGAGCTACCAAAGATAAAAAAGCTGTCGAAGTGATTGATATGGACTTATTGAAAGGTATAAATAAGCACAGTGTCCTCCAGCAAACAAACTAACTGCAAAACACATAGATATACCTGCTTGGCTCAGGAGTCTACGCTTACATAAATATAATACTATTTTTAGTGATACCAACTGGCAAACCATCATTGTCATGAACGATGCTGATTTGATTGCAAAGGGGGTTGCTGCATTAGGTGCCAGACGTAAAATGCTCAAAGTTTTTGAAAACATTCGAGCTCACTGTGATGCCAACGTAAGTTCGATTTGTAGCTACTTCACGTATATCATTTACTCATTTTATTCTCCTTGCAGCATATTGCATACTAGATAACTTATAACTTACCAGACGATTCCCCCAACTCTTGCTGGGCAAAGTTGTTCTTTTTTTTTTTTTTCTTTTTTTTTTTTTTTCGTCGTTTTTTTTGCTCCCTTTTCTCTCACTAAATAAAAATACGTATACTTTAAACTGAGGGATTATATTTTGAATTTATTTTAATAGGTGTATTAAAAGAAAAGGAAAATGTGATGGTTCCCTATGCTTCAAAACAAGGAACTTGGTTTAGGCCTTGACAGCAGCAGCAAGAGCCTTTTGAGTACCCTTCTTGGCGAAACGTTGGTTACGGAGGAACTTAGCATCCAACTAAAAAGCATAACAGACATGTCAATCATCAATTTTTAACCCCAATGTACTTCGCATTAATCAACTTACACCCTTTTGAGTACCGTACTTGTGAGCAATAGGCTTCTTAAGACCGTTACGATGAGCCTTCTTGACTATAAGTGAAAATGTTAAATACTCCATGTTTTCGATCCCTTCATCATTAAAAAAAAATCTTACTTTGGTTGTGGTTGGTGTGGTTCTTGGACTTGGACATTACGTTTCTATAGATACATCAATAATCGGTCGCAAGATGGATGGATGACATTTTTTCATGCAATTACCTAGGTCAAACAAGTAGTTGAAAAGAGGGATTTCTATGTGTGCCATGCTGCTTGTCTAGTTTGTTTCCCTTCAATCTGTCCCGTCCGGGCCCTCATCTCCCCATACTTTTGCGAAGGAGATTGAAATTAGTTGTCCGGTCCGGACATTTTATTGTTTTGTGCGGCATCTTTGTTCATGCACTGCAAAGTTGCTTTTTGTATGGGACACACTTGGTAAATCTATAATCTCAAATAGGGCGCTCAAAGGTTGTTTGTTTTTCAAACGGTTTAATTGGATGCATAGAAATTGACATTTTTCTCACCATCGCACTAGCCCAGGGCAGGAAAAAACAAACGGTGTTTGAATTCGCCACAGTTATTGTGATTTTTCTGTTTTAAATTTTCTTCTTTCCTTTCTTTCTTATCAATTATAGTATGACCGATTTAGAACATAATTACGTTACCTGGAGAAACAAGTGAGCTCTTATAATTCTCTATAAACCATAATAGTTGTACGCTAAATAAAGAACATGTAGGTATTTGAGAGCATATGAAGATACCTTGTATGTTTATTACAAGGAAGAAAAGGAAGGATTAAAAGAAATGACTTGCTCAGAAGCTCATGGTAAGAATTATATGACATCATTATACTCTTGGTAAATTCAGTTTTTTTTCCTCTCTTTTTTTAGGTTATGGCATGCTTATTTCCGTATCAAAGCGGAACCAACAAGATTTCGATGGTAACTTTAATTATTCACGCGATTATCACCTAATATTAAACGCAACAAAAGGTTTATACAGATATTTTGCTCGGTTTAAAAACAGAAAGGGATTGATGCAGTAAAGTGAAAAGCCAAAATCAAAACCTATGCCATAAAATCTAATTTCTATGAACAGGTGGCAACAAAAGACAGACCATCACGGTAGATTTGTACCGGGCGATGAAGGAGGAGAAAATTGTGCTACCGACGGTGATGTGGATGTTTGTACTGCGTTATTTATAGCTGCCAAGACATGGGGCAGAGGAGGTCCCAGCGGTGAAATCGATTATAGACATGCTGCCACAGAATTAGCTGCCTCCATCTATCAGCATTGCATCAACCATCAAACACATATGCCATTGATTGGCGATTGGGCTGACCCTGGAGACGAAGCTTATTTGTTAACTAGACCCAGTGATTTCATCTTGAGCGGTTACCTTATATTTTATTACGTAAGTTTATTGAACGAGTACACGGATAATAGGCATTAACAATCATCTAAATAGGAGGATGCACAGCGCAAAGAGGAATGGGGTAAAGTGATTTCGGCCATTATACATACCATCAGTGCTCAGCTGGCTTTGAACCCACAAACAGGCCTCATTGCAGATTTCTTGAAACTGGATCAACACAGTGGACAATATTACCCAGCAACAAAACAAGTATTGGAAAGTGAACACGATCCTCATTACAACTGGAATTCTTGTCGTGTACCATGGCGTATCGGCCATTATTATATGCTGACCCGCGATGAACGCGTGAGACCTATCTTGGAAACGCAAGCGCATTTTTTTGCGGGCCAATTAGCACGAGGCGGTGGCAACGGTGACTGTGGAATTAAAGCCGGTTATCGATTGGATGGTTCCTGTTATGTCGATTATACAGATATGGCCTTTGTGGCACCCGCCTGTTTCTTGTTCTGGCTCTTGGGTTGGCAAGCTCAGTTAGGCCAAATCCAGCAAGAGATGAAGCAAATGGAAGCTACCTATTTTGGTGAAAGTATCGCCATGCTATGTTTGTTAAATGCAAATGTTCCAATCTAAATATTTGTCAGTTGTCCGTAAGCAATTCTATTGATGTTACACTGTCCATCATAAAAATATATTTTTTTCATTGTATTTTTAGATTTTTCTTTTCTTTCTTTTTTAATATTATAAATTTTTCATTCATGGTTTCATTATCTATCTTGACCTTGTTTTGGGCAATAGCAACAGCTGTAAACGGACAAGATGTCATTCAAGTTGATGTCCCCAACAATAAACTCATCAGTAAAGATCTATTAAATATTACATACACCGTGATCGGTGGTGAAATAGGTACTTTTTGTTTTAAAGACTGCAAACAAAAACGAAAACCTAATCAAAAGAGTTTTTTTTAGCGAACCCCAAGTTCAACGTCGAAATCACCTATCCAAACTCTCTCTCGATTGACTTTATTTGGTCTGACCATAACAACCCCAGCAACGTGCTATCATTGAATGTTGCTTCAGGCTTATTAACCGACCCTTACCCAGGTGGACTCAAAAATGTCGAGCATAAAGAATCTTGGAAAGCTCCCAACTGCCATTTCTTTAGTCGCTACCCACCTAGCAACTATGATTTTTCGCTCGTTTTTACACCTATATACCCCACAGTGGCCTTTGGATCAGCACCTAATGTAGGAACAGCTCAATCAGCCTTAACTGTACCCTTAGCTGTAATGGTAGATAACTCTACTTTCCCCAAATGTTAAACCATATTACTACTGTACAACTTTTTTTTTTTTTTTTTGCAAAAGTATAATAAAAGGCATCTGATCTAAAAATAACCAGTGTCATGAAACCCACCAATCAGTTTGATGCTATCGACAACATGTTTTTATATAAAACAACAACAAAAATGTACAATGATGTGTGTTTATAAACATAAATATATAAATATATAAATAAATAAAAGCAGTATATACTGCTACATTGCATTATCTAAATTTCGCTCAGGTTTTTTTCACCTGCAACTGCCAAACTATATCTTTTGCTGTCCTTTTCATTCTCTTCGTCTGCGTTGCCACCTTCTTTTTCACCCATCACTACCCATTCGACAGTACCGTTCAATAAGGCATCACTATAATCACTGGGAAAATGATCTGACAGAAAGAAAGGCAACAGAACGCGGAATAAGATACGTGTAGGAGTTTCTGACCTGAGTCTACGAATGACAGACATATTTAAAAGCCCTGATAAATGAACAAAAGAGATGGGTCGCACTGGAATAGGTTCATGTGTCTTTGGGTTGGGTGGATAGATAGATATCTTGTAGGAAGCGTCTATAAAGACCAACGTACCGGGAGGTGCATTATACCAAAATGGGACGCGAGGTACAACATCTAGATGCATACGAAAAAAAAAAGGTAAATAAAAGATTGAGTTTTTAAAACTATGCACGAACCGTTGTTATATGTATGATTGAAAATCTTGCATGTGATTTCGGGACCGAAAGATTTTCCAAAATCTTCATCACCAATGTTGGGTTGGCCATACGTGTATAAGCCTGAAAAATGGTCAATCAAAGGACTGTCACATTGGATCATTTTGGCAACAAAAACGGTGGCTAGAGCACCACCTAAAGAATGACCAGTAACGTACAGCTTCTTGGTTTTACCCTTTTCCATGGCTGTGTCCCGAAAAATCTTGAGTATCAGGCCTTCTGCTTGCGTATACATACTTTGGTGTCGAACAACGGAAGAGTCGTTACCAGACCAGCTGGCATCAATCGGATCAATGACGTTGGCAAAAATATTAAAGGAAAGTAATTTCATGATGCGTGCAATGGCCAATACTGCGGTCGTAATGGATTGGTATAAAGAAGTACTGTTTAAATCTACACGAATATCAGAAGATCTAGATGTATCGAGTAAGTTGTCAGAAGAAGCAGTAGCACCCATAGCATCCCAAAACCCTTTATGCACTCTTCCCATATCTTCACGCGCGGATGAAATAGCAGTGAGGCCTGCATCAATGTTGGTAACATAGTTTTGAATATTTAAAGGATTTGTTCTAGTATATACATATAAGTGACTTTTGTTCTCTTTTTGTGACCCCATATGATTATTATTTTACCCTCTAAATACTAATAAAACATCATTCTCCTTTTCCACGATGTAAGCACAAACATTCTACAAACACGTATTTATTAATTTTTTCACGTGCTATGTAAACATATTTATTACTTGCCTTGTATCCAATTGGTCTAAAAGTTCCCTCGACATCAAAACCTGCTTGTTCTAACTCATACTTAACAACTGCCACATCTTCGTATGCTAACTTACTCGCCACAGATAGCGTGTGTGCAACTGACAACGAATACTGAGGCTTTTGAAAATCCACGTCCTTATCATCTGCTGTTTGAACTGCTGGATATTGTTGCTGTTCCTGAATAGTGGCATCGAGTTCCTTTTGCGTGTTGAAAAATCTAGAATCACCCACATTGATTACAGCTATCATTACGTGTTAATTTTTTACAGGTACTTTTTTGATAATGTGACAAGCTTACATAAGTATCGGCTACTGGCATGCTGACCTGCAAATCGAGACAAGACAATTCGAATGACTTGGTCGCTCATTAACAGTGCCATGAACCATAGAAAGAATTGAGAACGTACAAAAATGACAATGAGAGGCCGCAAGATCTTGTTGTGCGAAATGTAGGAAGCAATAGGAGCTAAACGTTTATTCAGACGAGCCAAGATACGAACAATGACTGGCATACATTGTTGGATTGACTTGAAACTGATATAAATAAAGGCTGGCGTAACCAGTATAAAAACTGACAGCAAGTACCAAAACAGACTCCAAATCCATCTTCCCTTGTAATTAAAATAGTAGCCAACCAGAGCAGGTATTAGTGCTAACCCTAATGTAATTTCTGTGGCTAGTTGTAAGTTGCTTGTTTTCATTGCTAAAGATATAAAATGATGAAAGAAAAATAAAAAAACAGCGTGATGATTTATAGACTGGGGATAAAAATTTAAAAGTTACATCAATCATGATGACATTCATGTGATTTTAGTGCCACCGGGACCTTAAAATACAAAAGCTTATTTTTATCCGCTCTCAAAACTTTACTCACTTAATAAAAAACAACCATCTGGTATTGCAGAATTCCTTTGTAATGCACCTCAGAGACAAAGGTCGTAACATAGTGCTATATTGCGATGATACAGTCACACACAAGTGAGTTTGGGAAAAAAATGTTTAAAATTTTTCTTGATCAAATTTGAAGGAATCAATGTCCAAATTTAAATAGTAATAGACATGCATAAGATGCATACAAAAAAAATTATTTAATATTTGGTGGGGCCTCCTAGAACATCAATGACAGCCTGACATCGACTCGTCATACTTTCCACTAAGCAAAATGCCCCTTTTGCTCCCATTCTTCCTCTATCACAGCCCTCAAATCTTTCACGTTTTTTACTTTGGATCTTCTTTCAGCAATCCGACGTTTTAAGGCCCACCAGAGATGCTCAATTGTGTTTAAGTCTGGACTTTGGGCAGGCCAGTACTCAAATCCCGCAATTTGATGGGTCTGTTTCCTCCACTGTGCGTGGGCCCTAGTATGACATGAAGCCCGTCTTCTTGTAAGATAAAGTCTTCATCTTACTTTTCTAAGAAATTCCTTGAATCAGGCATATAAATTATCATCCAAAATAATCATATAATCCTCTTGATTTACCGTGTCATCAATTACAGTCAAAGAGTCGAATCCCTCTTTGTAAAAGTACCCCCAGATCATTACACCACCTCCACCCCACTTTGTTGTTGAAATAACATTTCTTTTATGATACCTTTCCCTAACTTTTTTAATTACTCTGGCGCCTCAGTCCAATCCTGTTACGGAGAAACGAGACTCATCAGACCAAACAACGCTTTCCCACTGCTCCTTTGTCCAATTGACGTGACTAAGGGCCCAACGAAGTCTTCTGTCTTTGTAGTTTTGTGTTAAACGTGGCTTATGGTGGGCAGCAAAGTAAAATGCAAACCCAATATTTTTTAAAGACGATATTACCGTTGCTCTACACACGTTTACGTCAGCTCTACCCTACTCCAGTTTTAGATCATTATAACTGACTGTTGGCTTGCTTATTATGACACGTTCCAAAACTCTTTGGGATCTCTCGTTTATATTTTTAATTGCTCCCGGAGTCTTTTTAGGTAGAGGACTACCGGTTGCCTTAACTCTTTTCACAATATTGTGGACAGCAGACGTGGCTAGAGCTACGGTCCTTGAAATTTCTCTTTGACTTGATCCATACGTATGAAACCAGTAAACACCCCAAAGTTTACTTTGAGAAATTAAACCAGACTCCTTAGGATGTGTGTCAGTTGAATCTGTTATTGTCATGATGTTTTTTATTTGCAACTAGGAAGAGAAATGGAGTTTTTAAAAAAGGTATGCATGAAAAATCAACAAAATTTGGCGTTTCCCAAACTCACTTGTGTGTGACTGTATAAATACTGACAACCCATTGATCGTATTTATGCCAACAGTAACATCAATAAAAATTATTTAATACAGTTCTCAGGTATTTGAGGGTGAATAATATAAATATACCGAGAAAAACAGGTCTTACGCAATGATAACTTCTTCTAATAAATTTGCAACCTACGAATTGAAAACGTTAATAAGTAGAGCATTAGCCGGCGACATGCTGTACATAAAATAGAATTGATAAGCCATATTCCATCCAAACACATGTAAAATCACATTTTGTGCCAAAACTACCGGTGTAATTTTTCAAGTGTTGAGTCAAGGCTCGAATTTAATTGGTTAAACGTCCTAATTTATTATAAAAAACTGTACCACCAAGTTCAAAGAATGTTTTATTTGAGAGGGCACTATATTGTATGTACACGATCTTTTTTTAAAGGGTGCCAGACGCACGTCGTAATTTCTTGGAAAGATCACCATCAATCTCTAGATCGAATAAACGCCAAATACCACTTTCATCTTGGAAGTCGTTGTGAACGATATTAACCAAGTACCAGTTGTTGTAAATACCCACAATCACTTCGGCAGCTAAACTCTGACGATCGTACATACGAGCCCATTCGTTCCATAAGCCAAACGCTTCATCTTTCCATGCCATAAATGCAATAGGTTCTACAATAGTGGGTTGTACAATTTCCTTACCAGGGAAGACACCCCAAGTAACAGCATTGGGCTCATCATCAATTGTATTTGTTTTTAAATCACCCTACAAAACAATTCATATTGTTTAGTTGTCCGATATCGTTAGTGTGTGTGGCGCACTTACATCCTTGTTGACAGCGAAATAAGTTACTTCAGGGTCATTACCAATCTTTGATATTAATTCATCCAACTTTTGTTGAGGAATAAAGAACTCGAGGTAGGCCTTTTGGTATACATATCCGTTCTTTGGGCCCCAACCGTAGACATGATCAGAACTCTTTGCACCATTGACTGCAGGTTGTGAATTAATGGTTAAATAACCAAGTAAATTGATTGCAGCCAAGCGTTGCTTGATGGTGTCGGTCTCTGGTTCTAATTTCTGTGCACTCCAGGGAAGACCTTCTAATTTACCCTTACAATACCTTGCAAACAAAAGTGCAATATCATCTGGTGATTGAGGTTCGCCCCACATACTTTTACGTTTCTCGATGGGATATTTGATCGAAACACCCCATCTATCAAATTCACCAAATGCAGGTGAGCGCGCATCTCCCCAACGACCGTTAGGAAATTCATCCCATGATTCGGTTCTTTGAATATAACTTTGTGCGCGATTTTTCCAAAAAATAGGACGAACAGTCTCCTTCGTACGTTTGGGACCCAGTGACTATTGTTTTTTGTTATTTAAGTTTAAAGAAAACCCCTACCAATATCTAATTCCACTTACTTGGTTCCAAGGTAATGGCTTGACATGTTCTTGTTCTGGCACCAAACCCAACTTTTCCAGAATTAAACGAGACGATCTTTCAAGGTTAAATGTGTAGATGTGAAATCCAATAATACCAGTCTCTTTTTTGATTTTTTGGATATATTCGACAGCTAAATCGATACCATAATCTTTTACGGCCTGATCATCTTCTTTGATAGGCTCCAAGTCGTCCCATATGTGTTGAGGAACATGGTTGTTATTAAATGAAATAACACGGCTCAAGCCTGCATAACTTTGAATGGGGAAAATACCAGGCAAGATTGGACATGTGATACCAATATCACGACAACGTTTCACAAACTGAATAAAAACATCAACGTCAAAAAACAATTGGGTGACAATCAAGTCTGCACCAGCATCTACTTTTTCTTTCAATCTCAGAAGATCGTCTTCCTTATTCTGGTTATCAATATGTCCCTCAGGATGGCCTAATTACTCACTAGTTAGTTTACCCCCTCCTCCTTTGTTTTGAAACGCTAAAATAATTTACCAGCAACAGCAATACAGAAATAATCCCCATACTTTTCCTTGATATAACGAACCAAGTCGATAGCATAATTAAACCCATTTTCACACGACTCCCAGTTGAGTTGACCCTTGGGAGGATCTCCACGTAAAGCCAAAATATTTTGACAGCCACAAGCTTTTGCGTTCTACAAAGAAAATAGTTTAACCAAATAAGATAGAAGTTATACGAATGTACCTTATATGTATATACCTTTAAAGCAGTGTCAATTTTCTCAACAGGCATATTTGTACACGTCAAGTGCATCATGGTTTCTAATCCATATACAGATTGTGAAGTGGCAACGATGTCCATAGTCAAATCTGCCGAGGTACCACCTGCACCCCAAGTAACATCAACAAACTCTGGTCCAAAACGCTGCATTCTCTCCATACGATCATACAAGTTTTGAACACCCTATTAGGAGAAAGATGAGATGATTCATGCATACCAAAATAAAAAGTTTTCTTTCTTACCATCTCTGTCTTTGGAGGAAAGTATTCGAAGGACCAAAATGTACGTCCTTCTTCTTCAGCTTTGTGTATCTTGTCAATCACTTTCATGTTTAAGGTATCTATTTTGGAGGAAAGAAGAAAAGATTGGATAATCTGGCTTTTTTTTTTTTTTTTTTTTTAAGAGATGGTCGGGGAAATTAAAAAAACAATCTGGCCCACCGTTTTTCTGTCCGGTCAAATAATAAATCCCGAGCCGGCTTAATTTTTCTTGCGCGCCCCACCATTTCCATTTGCATGAACATACCAATTAAATTTTTGCTCTGTTTTGAAATTTTACAATATGAGGTTCAATTTATAAGATTGAAGAAGTAAATAAATTAATCCCGCTTGTGAAGAAACGTCAAATTATGTAGTCAATCCGTAATAATTTTCCAGATCATATAAACCAAGTCTTATTTGATTTCAATCTGAAAGAGAAGGAAACTAGCAAAGACTATTTGACTATAACGATACTTAAGTTACCAGTAATGCATTCTATGCTTTTAATATGGCTCTAATGTTCATATATAAGAACATCAGGGTGTCTAATGAAGGTGGAATCCAGAGGATTGGAGAAAGGGTAACATCATATATTTAACATGATATGATGGCGGGAGGTACTTGACTTAAAGTCATAACTTGAATTGAATCTACAATGTATTATTCTAATTTACGCTAGTCCCACTGTTTGATACCCATTATCGGGTTGATAACAACGAGTTTGTATAAAAAACTTCTTACATCACCATTAGCAACTATAACAGCTGTCAAAAGTAAATGCAAAGGTAAATAAAGTCGAAATTAAAGCTTTTGCTGGATAAAATCTATCATTTAAAAGACTGTCTATTTATTAAGGGGAGTAGTAAATCAAGGTACATTTACAGTTGAATACTGACAAGATTAAGTAATGAGTGAGAGTACATATGTAGATCTAATTCCAAAAAGAAAAGAGAATTACTTATAAAGCTGTCTGTGCTTACTGCTACTAATACTACACTATTTCAAAGCAGTAGAGGAAGACTGTGTATTAAGAGATAGTACAACTGACTTGGAGCATGAACTCGCGTCTAAATAATTGGTTATGCCTACGAGGATAAGATCTACCCATACGATTAAAAAAGTGCGCGTCTATTCACGTGCCATATCATCTAAAATTCGATAAAGTATGTTTTATTATCGGTACATGCTACTATTAAAACTCTGATAGACAATCACCAAGTTCAGAGTTACTTGTATATAAGCCTGGGCTCAAACATTATGGGCGATTAAATAAATAATTAGATAATCCTGTCATAAACCAGTTCTTGTTTATTAGTTTACAAATAATCTCGTTTACACACTTTTTTGTTTAATTAAATAATCAGTTATACCATCATGATATAAACCCGTTCTTGTTTATCAGTTTATAGTGATAAGACTGATTCACACTTTCTTCTTCCCTTAATCCTTTCCATATTTTTTTTTATTGTTTGTACGAAAGATAGCTATAAATATTGTAAAAATACTAGCTGATAATGACTTTTGTTTTTTCAGAAATCACTAAAAAATATTCCAGTTCTTTTTGGACATTACAGCTGAGGTTCATCTTCGCTATACGATGATCTTTATGCTGCTGGTGTGATTTATTATCCTTCTTTTTTCTTTATTTTGCTACCTCATGACGAAAAAAGCAAATAAAATAAGAAGACGGCTAAAACTAGAAGGTCTAAAGGATGCATAAATTATCCTTATGGAAATCAAATTTGCCTTGAATCCTCCTGACGGTGTCTTGGATGTGCTTTTTAAAGCATTTAGCAATATGAAATGCTTGATAGATGATTACATGTTAAGTTCAATAACCCCTCTAAATTTTCGAATGTTATTATTGCATTCGATATAGTAATA
>JAEPRD010000078.1:83319-139757 GCA_016758985.1 Mucor saturninus
AAAAAAAAAAAAAAAAAAAAAAAAAAAAAAAAAAAAAAAAAAAAAAAAAAGGAAAGGGATGGGATATGAAAGGAAGGGATAGAAAAAAATATATAAATTAGTTTTTTTTTTTTTTGTGTTTAGTTTTACTCAATTGTCAAAATAGAGCCGCTTTAAAAAAATATTGCTATAAAAACAAGAGGTCTGAACCCCACCAACTCTTTTCTTCTTTTTGTGTGTGTGTGCATTTGACCATTTTCCCTTTTTATTTTATATAGAATACAGTTTAATTTGTTTGTGTTCAAGATTAGTTATTGGGCGGACTTAGTGTACTTGGCATCTATACAAACATGGTAGAAAAAAACCTGCATCTAACACCGGCTCATATTTAACAAAAAAAAACATTTACCCGCATAAGCAAAAAAAAAAAGACGATTTTTATTTATCAGATTACAGCATCAAGCTACAAATATATATATATATATGGGTCAACCACAGAACAAAAGAAAAAAAAGTATTTAACAGAAGGTAACAGTATAAGCATTGGATCTACACATGAAGGCACTGGAATAGTCATCAAAAGCATAACTGTAAACATCGGGGCACGCTGCCTTTACATCAGAAGCATAAGAATAGGTTTTGCAAACATTGGGGTCCAAGTAGTCACCAGTGCAGCAGTATTCATCTGTATTGTAGAAGGTACAGGCACTCTTACAACCCGAAACATTGCCTTCATCATCGTGGGTGATAAATTGGGTAGGACAGTCAGGCAAGACTGAGCAAGAGGTGGTAGCACACAAGCGCTCATCTCCATATTGGAGGTCTACCTTGGAAACAGGTTCGATCACCATGGGTACGTTGAATCCATCCACGAAGGAAATGTCATAAAATACGTCACCGTTTTCTTTAAAGAAGAATTCGGCAAGAGAAGCAGGTGACCCCATACCGGATTTAAAACAGTCTTGGCCAGAGCAACTTTCTCTTCCCCAGACACGACCAGTCCAGTTAATAGGCATGGTTAAGGTATGGCTTGTACCGGCGGGTACATCCACTACATCACCAAAGTATTCGACATCGATCGAATGGCCTACTTTCAGCGTGGATTTGCATTGGTTCTTAACAATGACGGTGGGAGGTCCGGCAGCATAGGTTGAGTTGGTAGGTGCAGCTGCAACTAATCCAGCAGAAAGAAGAGCGATGATGGATGTGAAGAGCATTGAGTAAAAAAAAGATGAAAGGTAAGGAAGGGAAAGGGATAGATAATTGCTATCAGCCCCTTTCAAGAACTATTTATACTAAACATTTCGACTTTATAAAACCTACCCAATGTTATTCACCAATACAATAAAAAAACTTTTTAATAGGGCAAATTTCAGAAAGAATAAAAAAATAAGGGTGAGCTCCTTACATTGTTTATTTAATATAACGAATGAGAAGTTTATAGTGTTTTTATTTTAAAAACTTGAAACTTGAGCTTTTTACATTTTCCAAGCACTCCTAATTGATTAAATAACTTATCGCTGAAAGATGGGTCTGGCCCGTAGGACAAAAAGTCATGCAAATTGGTTTGCCTACTCACTCAAAAAATTAAAAAAAGATCGACATTTTCGATTCTATTTCAATTGGATAGGACTTTCACAAATATCTCTCTCATTTTTTTTTTTTTTTTTAATTGGTTATGATTGTTAGAAATACTAATCTTTTTATTTATTTTTTAATTGGCCATGATTGTTGAAAATCCATTGTTTTCTTTTTTTTTTTTTTTTTTTTTTTTTCTGCCAGTAACTTATTTTAAATTCCGGATATCTTTGTATTCATCTGGCGGATAGCATTGGTTTTCCATGGATTCGGATACGATATATATCAGTATGTGTCGGATCGCCCCAATTAGACATAATTTCCAACCGAACTTTTCGAAAATAAAATGCATCTTGATTAGCGATTGGGAAAGTCTGGATACTGGGACCTTGAACATCGTATTGAACTTGACCAATCCACCGCCAGTGGTCTGTGAATAAACTGCCGTACACTAGTATATCTTTAGGCGCATTCTTCATCGATAAGATGACTTGCATGGATGGATATTCGATGGTCATGCTATCAATTTGAACAATCTCAGAAAGCCGAATGGTGATGCTACCGCTGCTTCCTCTCATGGACCAACATTTTCCAACGTAACGGCCTGGTTGGATCACGGCTTGAACTTGATTTTTGTTGAAAAGCTGCTGCAGCAGAGAACGATCATAACCGGGACTGTGATCGATAATTTGGCCGCCGCGAAACATAAAGGCAAAGTCAGCTCTATTCAAATCATCTTGATGATATGTTGCGATCGCCTTATCGATGGATTTTTGAACGTTTTCCATGTCGATGGTAATGACCTGGTGCAAAGCTTCTGCCAATTGAGGTCCAGTCAATGATTCCAGAAAACGTTATATTTCGTTCATGATGCGCTCGTCCTGTAGTAAGAAAACGAGTCGAGGAGATAAAATGATTTTGCCATCTCTGAATTCCACTAGGACTGAGTCTAAAAACGATTTTCTCACTGTGTCTTTGATTTTCTGTTCTACAGACCCATTCAGAGAGTTTAAAAAACATTCAGAGGCACTACTTGTTGTATTCCACGTGTGTACATGGTCTAATTTCGTTTGTAAGGCCTCGATGTCTGCTTGTACTCTTCGAACGACCCTTTCCATGTGGACTTGTGTCTGATGAATAAGATCCCAAAGACGTTTTTGCTCTGCTAAATTTTTCCAGATAGGTTGACTTTTGATGGGATGGCTAGAAGGTGTTAAATAAGGCTTAGGTAACAGGAAGAGGAAGAACATGAAAAGTAAGAAGATCCTTAGACACCACTTTGCACATGTTACACGAAATGTGGGTGTAGGAATATGAAAAAAAGCAAAAAAAAGAGCACCGATATCGAAGAAGAAGAGTACACACTTCTTGCTACAGTCAAAAATTATCCACTTGACCATGTTGAGTGTTCGATGATGCATGCGTACCACCATGACTTCATTTCTTACAAAACAGGAAGCAAGATATTCTACCAGCCTGTGTTGCGTAATGTGGGTGTACACGTTATCTAGTTTTTTTAGTGCGTGATATGTAACTGCATAGTCGTCCACCATTTGTATTAAAAGTGGCGAAAAAAAAAAAGATAGATCTATTGAAAAATTTATGTGTGTATATTTTTAGACTTTGGGGGGAGGAGGATAAAAAATAATAGAATCTATCAATGGAGGACAGATGTTTACCCTTGCACAGTTATCGAGTTTTTTTTCTTACAATGGGAAATGCCCCAACCAAGTGCATGCAGTAAGATAGGCATGGTAACACCAATTAGGTAGCACGCACAAACTCTAATCCTAATAAAGACTAGCAGCAAGTTTAAAATATGTAAAAAGAAAAAAAAAACAATGATGGGTTTTGCAACAACAAAAAATTATGTATTAAAAAAGAGGTAAAGAGTATGTACACATTAAGAGTATTTAGAACATGGTAATAGCATCACCAAAATTATATCCATCGACCAATACACGGACGTAATTATTGACATTGGATTCGTTTGCAGCAGTAGGAGCAGAACCGGGTGCGCCTTGATAATCATTGATTAAACTTTCTTCGTCAATGGTAACGATGCCCTTGCCCTTGGCGTTACGGACCACAGCAGCACCTCGACTACTACCTTGAATATCCAAAGAGTTTAATTCCTTGATTTCCTTTTGCGCAATGCCAATATCGTCTTCGGGGATCCAGATAGTGGGGTTGGATACGTACGTAGAAGGATGCATATAGGATTCAGAAGCATACAAAGATTTAGCGGTAGCAATAATATTCGCGCTATCTTTTGTAATCTCTTCTTTACTACGGTTCTCTTCTTCCCGGAGTCGTGTCAATAACTCATCACGAGCGCGATAGGCTTCATAACTGATGGGTGCGCGTTCGACCAGGACTTCACTGACATGATCGGAGGAGCTGTCTGAGGCATAGCCAGATTTTTGTGCGTCTTTTTGGAAATTATCGTCGTGGTGCACATCATCGGGTGTGATGGCGTCGGTCTTTTTGGGATCAGGCACATCCTCATCCTCAAAGATGGAGACGGGCAAGTACTTGAAAAGAGGCTTGAAAGCACGATCATAATAATAAAGCGCAAAGGCGGTACAGACTAAAGTCACAATCATCAAGGCCATTTGACCACGCGCACCCGTTCGAATAGCGAAAAGACCAATCAGAGTCAATTGAGAGATGAACAGACCAATATAGACATGACGGATAGCTCTGGGGAAAGCACGACCAGCGGTCTCGAAGGGAATTTCGTAAACATAAAGGAACTGATAGAGGTAGACAAAGTATTGGAGCACAAAGAACAAGCAGACAAAGGGCAGGATCAAAGGAGCAATGACACCATATTCAAGACCGAGGACAAAGATGATGGTTTGAGCAGGGATTAAAGTACCCAAGTTGACGTTGGGACAAGTCCTCTTTTGGTTGTAGATATCACGAGGCGTGGTGGCAAACATAGGCATGATGTAGGACAGAATATAAGGAACCAACTGAAGCATGGCCTGGCCTGATTGATTGGTCGACTGGAGCATCACAAATGTAATAAAGAAAGTGGAGGCCTTGGGCAAGTTCTCGGAGAGGGTATTAATAATGCCAAATGGGTTAGAAGCGATATTTTTGATTTGTTCAATCATGGCCAAGATACCACCAGAAAGGGTAGAGACCAATACAACATCAATCAATTGGAAAAAGAAAAACTTGTGAAGAACGGACAGTTGAACAAAGGATCTCTGAGGAATACCTTCCTTTGTCGAAAGAATCGTAAAGATGACAGGTACCAGAGAAATCAAGATGGATAAAGCAACAGCGGGCAAAATACCTTGAATGATACCGACCACTTGTGGGCCTAATTTATTGATGACCGAAAGGAATGGTAAGACCTTGGCCAATTCATTAATATTTGCTACAGCTTGGACAAAGACGACGGGTACAGCCCAGAAGATGATGATGACCGTGGTGATAGAGATACTGACGAATCGACGAAGCATTCTTTCGTAAGACTTGATATTCATGTTCTCCCAAATGATATCAGATGGTGCGATTTGAATATAACGAGGAGCCATTTGCATGGATTCTTTGTGCATCAAAGATTGTGCAGCCATATGTGCAGCCACTTGTTGATTAAATTCAATAAATGCGGAATTGACTTGTGTGAAACTGGCAGCATCGTGTTGCTTTTCACCGATACTGTGGTTAAGTTCCTTGATCTGATTATGATAAAATTCGATACTGTCTACTTTACGGCCAAAACAGGGCAAAGGTATAACAGAATCACGATGTTTGGGGCGAATAGCGTCAGGGATATCGGATTCATTTAAAGCTTCTTCGTCGACCTTGTTTGATAATTTCATGTTGTGTTTGTATGTAGCTAAAATGGCTTTTGTGACGGTGGATTCTAAACTTAAAGCAGCCTTTTCACGCTTCTCTACAAGTTCAGGGAGATCGTGTAATTGCCTACAAATTAAAAAATTAATACGAGGACAGGGGGTGTAAATTGATTGATCTATTGTTACCTGTTTAACCAAATACGACGAATACCACCTGGGAATCGATTAAAGATTTTTTCAAGATCCTCGACATTATTGATGTTTGCGGGAATGGATGGAACGTAGATGGTACGGGCAGCGACGGTATCTGCATAATCAGGACTAAGAAGAAACTTTCTTCTGAGGACGATGTAAATCTTGGTCTCTCTGAAGGTATAATACCAGACCAAGCATGATAAAATGACAGCTAATAAACAATGTGCCCATGTACGACTATCGTCTGTAACATTACCCATTGTCAAATAGGTTAGACCAGGTAGAGAATTTTGACCGATGATGTTGATTGGGAATAAGATGGGGATTGCCACCAGGGAATAGATCGAAAAGGTCACCATGCCCATACGGAGAAACTTGAGGACCATGAATCTATCAAGACCCATTGTTTTGATTAAATCCTCATCTGATATTTTGAATAGTGCTAATATCCACCGCCCAAACCCTTTTGGAATAGGAGGCGGTCGCTTCCTGATCCGAAATAAAAACTAATTAGTCTCAAAATGATCAAATAAGGCAACAGGGCAAAATAACACTTACTCTTTTGCTACTGCATAAGTTCTAGGAGCGTATGTTTGAGGTCGGGTTGTTCTCAAAACGACAAAGGCGCCAAAGAATCCAACTGCCAATGCAGCATTGAACCATAAGGCGGAAGTGAACGTATGAGTGGAACTATCCATGCTATTGACAAACAAACAAAAAAAAAATTAACATGTCGCATTCGAGAAGAGATCAAGTAAAGTAGTTTTACCCTTGTTGGCTCTCTTTGGTTTCACTCATTGACTAAAATAAATAAAGCTTAAAAAAAAGAAATTCTATGATTTGAGGTTAAAAAAGTGAAAAGGAGAAGAAAGGTTAACAAAAAAAAAAGTTTTCTTATATATAAGAGGTAGGCAAAAAAAAATGCAAGCATGTCTGTTCAAGTTCCGAAGTTTAGTGTTCAGTGTAACGTCAATTGAAAAGGGAAATCAAAAGAGAGGATTTGATTTAGTGCTTGTTTTGATAATATCTCCGTCATGATTGTGAAATGTGTATCACTTTTTTGGTTGTTGTGTGAGATTTTTTTTTTTTTTGGCTCTCCCTAGGAACCAGTTTTCTATTCGCTCTCCTTTTGTATTTGTAGCAGTCGATCCCAAAGACAGGTGTAACGTGCTACATCTATCGGGTTTCTTCAAACAGTCGAAACCGATACCCTAACCCTGCTGATCTTTTTTTTTTGCATGCTCGATCGCAGCCAAAAAAAAAGTGCCAAGTGGTACACAGACGCACATGTTTCATAGCTCAAAAATCCAAAAGTAACAAGTATGCCGGCTACTCAGATTTAACTAGCTAGGTTTTATTAATTCATATTTAGATGCCAGAGCTTCCCATTGTTCGTGCATTTCATCTTCTAATAATATTTTGGAATCCATGCTAGCATGGGTAGTCTATTGATATTTATATATATTTGTTTAGTGTATATATTGGTTTGCATATATCAAATCTACTTTACCTTTATGGTTAAATAATCAATCTCTTCTTCATCTTCATCATCGTCGTGACCATCATCTTCAATCATACTACATGATGTGTCACTGCCGATAGATATAGCAGGTGTCTCCCGTACTTTTAATTGGTCAACATCATTAAACAGTTTACCGATCGATGGAATACTGCTTCTGTGTGATACCGGACGAGGTCTTCCTTCTCCTTTCCTTGTGTATTCAGTTGACTTGCGCTTTCTTTGATCTAAAATAGACATGTTGTTCCAAAATATACTTTCAAAGTCAATGGTGGTAGTAGCTGCTTTTGCTGTAGTGTAACGTGGGAAATGTGTCCTTGTGCATGTATGGAAACGGAACCCTTTCATGTCTTGTGCTTGTATCAGACACACAATCCAAGGACTTGTGTCTGAATGGCTAAATAATATATCGGTATCTAAAGTATCGTCCACATACACTACTGCAGTATCATTCTACTAGGCATGTTAGTATATAATCTATATTAAAAAAAAAAAAAAATGGATATACATTTATACCTTGTACAAAACTTGTTTGTAGTTCTCTGGTTTATAGAGATTGCAAAATGTAGGCACGCCATTCCATACCTTATAAAAAGTTCTATCTGCGAATTCTGGTATATTCAGGTATTTTAGATAGTGTCAGTCATTGAGAGGACATTGAAAAATCAAAGTATAAATATAAAAAACTTACCACACTGTTTCACGAGCGCTTTTGTCTTTTGAAAAAGATCTTTAAACTGTTGAAGTTTATTTAGCATATTTGACTTTACGGAAAAGAGCCTCAGTCCTTTGGAAAAATATTTCTCAAACGATGTCATATTTGAAGTCTGTAATTTGGAAGCAGATAATATCAAGGAATCCTCCGTGAGACCGTTTACCAGAGACATACTTTCGATATCTGCCCAGCCCTTGAACTTCAATCCCTTTTCATTTTTACTCGAGGTGTTGGGGAAAGAAAATGTGCTTGTGGAAGATGGGCTGGTCAAAAGTTCATCCAGGATAATTTCTTTGGCATCCATACATGATTTACTAGCGACAAGTATTTTGTCTGTGAATAAAAAAAGTGAAACAGCTCGGGTCGGCTTGTTGGTGACACGATGAATTTCAGTGGCGTCAAGATGAGCAATCAGAGATCTCTTTTGATTAATTAATGAGCACTAGAGATAAAATAATAAAAGGGTCATTACACATGCTAAAAGGTAAACAAACAGAAACATCGCGTACGGGAGAATCCTTGATACTTTGATACAGGCTTAGAAACATGGTAGCTGTTCTTGTTTGATCATCATCCGCCATTGTAGCAATTTCCTTTGCCTTTTCACAGGCTTGATTTAAACCACGAAAATCGGAATGATCTTCCGGTGTTAATTGAAGGATATCTCTCAACATCATGGCATAGCGACTAATACGCTGGACTGGTTCTACCAAGATATCTTGCAGTCTTTTCCGCTTGAATTCTCTTTGTTCTCTTGCTTTTGAGATGAATCGTCTGTACACTTGGTTGATTTTAAATTCCTTGGCGTGTAATTTTTGCGCTTCGGATTGTTCCAGTAAATATTTTCTATAGCATTCAAAATTTGCAATCTAGTGTAGTTTTCAGTCTAATGATTTACTGATAACACTGTAAAAAAAACCGCTACTTACGTGTTCTTTACATACAGTACCAAAGGCACGGTTACCTTGT
Organism: Mucor saturninus; assembly: GCA_016758985.1. NCBI lineage: Eukaryota > Fungi > Mucoromycota > Mucoromycetes > Mucorales > Mucoraceae > Mucor > Mucor saturninus. Next base: position 92,090 of record JAEPRD010000078.1, read on the forward strand.
TGTAAATCAGAAAGGAATTTTTGGTTGACGTCTAAAATTTGATCGATATTTAAAAATATTTTGTGACATTTAAAGGTATTTAGTATACAGTGTTTCTGTTGCATGGTTGACTTTAGAGGGTTCACAACATATCGAACCAATGTATTTAAGGTTTCAACATAAGATTTTTCGGTCTTGATAAATTCTTGGATGCGGAATTGACGTTTTTCGTCATTTTGCTCAAACTAAAAATGATATCATTATTATTACAGTCCGCCCCCATTTCTTCCTTATGGGTTGCTTACTTTTCGTTCATTTTTTTCAATGATGGTATTTTCTTGGCGTCGAATACAGGTTTCCAAGGTATCGACATGCAATTCAGAGCCAATAATATTTAAAAATTGATCGAGTTGCATTTGTTCTTCTGTTTTTTAATATAAACATTTTTAGTCCTTCCCTTTTTTGGAGGTGCATTTGTTTTTAAAATTACTTTGTGTTCTCGTTTTTGCCGGTACAATTAAGTCAATGTTTTGACACTTGATTTTTAATAGAACAAGGTTAGCCCTTTTTTTTTTCTTTTTCATATCTTCTTGCTGTTTACTACCTGTGAAGAGGTGGTCTTTTGTTGAACTCTTTCAAAGAACTCTAATTGTGTATTTACTCGTTCTTCCAACACAATTTCCTTCTCTTTTGCTAGTTTCCAATTATAAGGAAATTCGGATTGAAGACTTGTTTGAAGTTCCTAAAAGTAGCACGTTAGTATTTTTTCGGTTTTTTTTTTTTCCTAGTGTAAACAAATCACAAACTTTGAAATATGTCATGAAAAAGTATAGAAAAAAAAGAAAAAAAAAAGTATACGAAAAAGAAAGAAAAAAGAGAGAGGAATAGACGGGGGGAATATTTATTAAATGATGTTGTTATTGTTAAAGTCTCCAAAAATAGAGAAATGGTGTAACAAGGACCCACAAAAAAAAATTCATTGTTTCGTCCACTTGTTGAATGTAATTTAAATATTTGCACGATAGGCAACAAGAGCTGCAATACTATAATGACCTTGTTTCTTGTTTACTTTTGTATTTCTTATCACTTCTTCATCAAATAAGGCAATTTCATCATTTATTTTACTGGATTTTAAACTATGGGCTTCTTCTTGACCGTCAAATGTGGATGCAGATTTTCTATCATATTCTATACTACTGTGTGTATAATAAATGGATTCACTACCCGTCGAAAATCGAACAGATTTACCACTATCACTAGTAGTACTCCCTTTACGTTGTTTACTTGAAAATGTGTGTCTAGCAGATTTAAATAACTTTGAAAAAGATGGCATGTGTTGTGTGGGAAAAAAAAAGGGAAAAGGGGGAGACAACTGTACTTGGTATTTATATCAAGTCCCTAGTTACCACTTTTTTTTATCAAACAGTCCCATTACCATGTTTGGTTATGCGCACAGAGAATAAAATGCATAATTTAGTTAACCCAATCATATTTTGTTGATATCAGTTGCTTTGAAGAGCAACAAATATGTGGTATGACGTCTATACGCCTCATTTGCGCCTCTTTTTTCTCTCTCCGTTCCATCAATTGAACAACCTTTTGTATCAAGAAGGATTTTTGACAGAATTAATTTAAAGTTGCATGTGGCTGGTAGCAACGACTCCTATAGAAAAGTAAAAAGCAAAAGAAAGGTTGCAGTACTACACTAATAAATTAAAAAAAAAATCAGGTCATAAAATTTGTGGGGTAAAAGTATAAAAAGGAGGAAAAACAGCAAATAAAAAGACTGATTATAAATATTAGATGAAACACTCAATCAGTTGAGAACTTACCGTTGGGAGTATAAAGGCTACTCTTGTTATATTTGAAAGAATATCGGTCACAACCTTATAGCGTGCACTCAGAATTCATACACATATACAGCATAATGAAAATAAACCTAAAGTACTCTTCCCATCGCAACTACCTTGTCAACAACTTTTTGAAAACGATCTTTGGATTTAAGCAAGACTATAATGTAGCCACTTTAACTTTACTTGGAAATTAAAGTGTCCGCAGCATTAATGAAGGAGCAACTACTGTCAAACGGTATGTTATTTGACAGACATTACTTGTAAAATTAACTATGTCTGCTCTTATTTTGGTTTGTTTTTGTTCTAGAAACTGCACCAGACAAAAATATATACCCTGTTGACGGATACAACAATTTGCTTTATTTACAGCTATCTCTATATACACTGATAAGGCACTAGTACGGATTTAGATTGAAAAAGGGATATAACAATTGTGATAGTGAGCACCAGACTTTTAGCTGTCAACTTAGTTTAATTATTTATTTAAGAGTATTTCTGAAGTGATTTTAGACGATGGGGATGACAAAAAATGCAAATCGATAATAATACAGTGAAAGATGAGAATAGAATATGGTTCTTTTTGTAAAAGAAAAAGGAGATAGCAACGGGTTTATGTAGGAAGATGTGGTGATTGTATTAATTACAAAAGGCGACAAACAGCAACAAAAAGCGGAGGAAATACTACATAGTATCAATTACAAGATAAATCCTAATATTAGGTAAAGACAAAACTAAAGAATCTTTATTAAACTTGAAGAAAAAGAAGGGTATCTATAGGAAAGTTCCTATCATGTGTGACAACAAGCCAGGTTATTATTGACTGCAACAATAAGCTGTATGGCGTCACGATAATTAACGATTTGCTGCTGCTCACTGTCAAATTAGAAATTTGCCTCATCAACTTAAAAACGATTAGCATAAATCAATCAGGAAGCTTTTCCAGTTAAATCACAGACACTGGACTTTATCACCTACTCTATAATGAAAATAATAGACAATAGGTCTAAGATAAATGGCTTTTATTGCAAAAGAACGCAATGCCGTTTTTCCGTGATAAACCCGCGTTGATGATAGAAATTGATCAGACACTGTCTACACAAAAGATAAAGTAAAGAAAACTGTAGTTCCGTAGTAAACTACAGTGAATGGTGTGTAGATGTATTGCTTAGATATCACGCGATATATCTAACAATGAGCATAATAGTTGTATCAATAAGGTTCGTTTCAATGCCAAGCCTTCATCTTATTTTAGCCATCTAAACCATTATTACAATACTCTTATTGTGAAAACTACAAAAGCATCATGCTTTTTATTTCCGTTGTGTAATTGTCTTATCTCACGTAGCTCCTTTCATTCAAACTTCAGCTTGTTTTCAATCACTACAACTTTGGCTTGATTACAATCACTTAAACTTTAAGCTTGTTTTCAATGGCTCAAATACACAGATGATACTTATCCCAATGGCGATATTTGATGCAATTCGGAAATTAAAAAAGAATTTCTGTTAAATTCCCACTGTGTGGTATATCTCCGTCAGTATAGGTGTTTCGGTCGTATGCAATTTTGCGTTTCCTATAGGTGCGAGGTCTTGTGAAAGAGACAAAACAAAAAAACTTTCCCGCGGGAATTTAATGCAGCCGCTTTTGTCAAAATTTCCCTGTAAATTTCCACCTGAAACAGAAACGCAAAATGTAAGTAACTACAGGACAATTCATAAATCTATTTAATGTCACCACATATTTTACAACGAGAAAAAAAAAGGGGGGGTTAATTCAATGGTCAAATCAATAATGGCAACAACCGTTATTATCTGTTCCGTTTAGGGCTATTTCCAATTTAAGACCATCGTTTTTAAGAAGAAATGAGAATCTTCCCACAATGAGGTTGACCAAATTTGGATCTATTCAAGTTGGAATGGTTTCCTTAAAACAATAAGCATGACTACTAATTTAACTAAAAGTTTGCTTCATATAAGATCACTAGACAACTAATAGCTATCTCGGCTGCTAATAACAATTGTTCATTTATCTTTGTAAATGCGTTAAAAAATTCGGCCTACAATGATACTTTTCATACAACTGATGAAGTAGACGGTCATGTGGGTCTGATAGTGCCAAGGACAATTTTGACAAATGTGACCAGTGCACAATCCTATTTTGTACCGTCTATTTTCGTGTTTCAGGGCTTATATGTATATGTAGTTCATACTTATACATGATACCTACTGTTAGTAACAGTAGACTACGTGACAATGAAACGCAGGTATATCTTTGTACTGATTACGTAATATGATAGTCTCCATTTCAATTCAACCAACAAAAAGCAGTGTATGGATTTTTCAAAAAGTACATTCAAGTTGTAGCTATAGATCAATTGCATCTTTAGCAAGTGTAAAGAAACAAAATTTACAGCTAGTTGGTTGCGCAACAACTTTCTAATAAGACACGTTGGTATGAGTATCAAAGTGAGATTTGTGTAGCGTCCCTCAAAGCGTGCATCTACTTTTCAAGATAGTAAACGTGAAGATATACCTCAAATACACGCACTGGGCAATGATAGTTTGAGCCAACCTTTAGCCGTGTAGTATCCCCAAAGATACTTTTTGGAATAATAGAGATCCATAATTAATAATATTGTGTAACGCGATTGTGAGAATCAGACAAAAGAAAGGGTATCGTTTGTGACCACTGCAATATATTTATAACCTCTCATAATCCCCCAATTGGATGACGTTCATACGCCTCATTTCGCGCCTCTTTTTTTTTAAAGTACCGACGAGAAGTTTTTTCTTCTTTTTCTGCGGCAAGGTGTATTTGACAGAAGGGGAAGAATAGATTAAGGTTGTGTGTGGCTGGTAGCCATAACTCTTAGAAAAGTAAAAAAAAAAAAAAAGAGTAAAATAAGATCGTGCTACACTAGAATAATCATGTCATAAATGTGTGGGGTAAGTGTATATATAAGAAGGGAAAAAGAAATAAACAAAATTTTTAAAAAAAAAGGGAAAAATATAAAAAAAAATTATAATAAGAATCTAGACCAAAATTTCAGTGTAATTTTAACTTATTGTTAATTAGTATCCATGGTACCAAGAAGGAGGAGTAAATAAAAGATAGTTGATGGTTACGTCCAAAAAAGAATCCATAAAAAGACATTTGGGTGAAATAGCCATAATGAGTTTTGCAAAGTCGGTTGCCTGAATTTGGAAATTTATATTGATGGATCGGGCAAAGAAGGGGAAACTCAATTTTTATTCTTGTACGCCATCCACGTTTTCCGTTTTATTCCAATGTAATACGTTTCAAGTAAAAGATGTAATAAATGGGATAGATGGACGTGTATCTATGCTAGATATTAAATACTAGCTAGATATTAAATACTAGCTACATACAAGTATCCATGGATAAAAATAAAAAAAACATACAAAAGGAAAGGATAAAGCACATCATGTGAATCGAATACTAAAAACTGGTATTTGTGTGACCTATCTGTTTAGAAATAAAAACTTGATTTTTTTTTCTTCTTTCTTCTTGACTTTGTCTTTCTCTTCATCTCTCTATCTCTCATCCCATATACACTTACATATATATATATATATATACATAACAATGGAGTACTCTGCACATGAACTCTTTCCACAATTAGACATGGGACAACAATCTTACGGCGGTGTATTGTCGTCATCCATGAATTACACTGGTGACTACTACTATTTTGGAGAACCAATTCTTGATCCTGTTTATCAAACATTTTATCAAACACCGTGCTGCACGCCATTACTTGACCAGCAGCTCATCAATTTCATGCCACAAGAAGAACTCTGTTATAACAAGATGACATTTCCTCAGCAACAGCAACAACAACAACAACAGCAACAACAAGTACAACAAGAACAATCAGAAGTAATGAACATGATGAACAACAATCTGTTCCAAGAAAACTCGCCCTCAACAACATTTTCATCCTTCTCCTCTGATAACGAAGAAGATGAAGAGGATCAAGATATAAACAATAAAAACTCTCTATTCCACTGTGAATACAAGGGTTGCACAAAGACATTTACGCGCACTTATAACTTAAAATCACACCGTCGTACGCATACAGACGAAAAACCCTTTGTGTGTGATAGGTGTCCAAAATCATTTGCAAGACAGCATGATCGCAACAGACACGCTAAGCTTCATCTGGGTTTAAAGCCATATCCCTGCCAATTCTGCGACAAGTCCTTTGCGCGACAGGATGCGTTAAACAGACATCTGAAGAGAGATAAGAAGAATAACGAGAAAGGCTTATACATCTACCCACCACCATGTCTCTTAATAAAATTAAGACAACAGTTGGCTATGAAAAAGAGAAAACAACATTAATCCCATTTTTTGCTGGTACAAACTTATGAATAATATGATCTCTCCCCTTATTCCCCACACCTCACTATTAGACTTATACATATTCCCCCCCATCTCACATACGCTCACCTATGTACAATAAATAAATAAATAAAAGAAACTATTTCTCATAACTTATAACAGTGTGTCATGGTCGTTTTAGCCAATAAAAACAAGGTTGTGTTAATATATAAAAAAACCCTTCTCCTATCCGTTTCCCCCTTTTTTATTCTCACTTATCTAACCCCAGAGTATGACAGATAATTGGTCCGCTTCAAATTATAATAAGCACGCTTCTTTTGTTCCGAAGCTCGGCAACATCATTCTCGACATGCTTGATCCTCAACCCTACGAGCATGTGCTTGATTTCGGGTGTGGTGATGGTGTGCTTACCAAGGAGCTCGCTGCTCGTTGTAAATCGGTTGTTGGTATTGATGCCAGTCGTAAAATGGTTACTGCGGCGAATGAAGATAAACCACCCAATACGGTCTATTATACGGTGGATGGGTATGACGTCGATACTTGGTTCAATCAGACTCAAAATGTCACTCATTTTGACGCGGTTTTCTCTAATGCCACACTTCACTGGTTAAAGCGAGACCCTGTAAAGGTCATCCGGAACATCAGACACGTTCTGAAGCCAAAGGGGCGTTTTGTAGCTGAGTTTGGAGGCTTTATGAACATTGGAGGTAAAGTCAATAAAGAAAATAAGGTTGCAACTTGCTCATTACTCTTTAAAACAGAAATTCAAACTGGATTAATTACTGCTTTAAATAAGCGTGGGTATGATGGAGCTGCTTATTCGCCATGGTATTTCCCATCAGCTGAACAATACAGCAATTTGTTGACCCAAAATGGGTTCCAGGTGGTACAAGCCGAAATATTTCCACGCATGACGCTTCTAAACACCGATATTGCAGGTTGGATTGAGATGTTTGGGTTTGATTTCCTGAAAGATGTCAGTCCTGAAGAACGTCTTGAAATCGCGCTTGAAGTGCAAGAGCATCTTCGACCTTCTTATCAAAGAGAAGATGGCAAATGGTTTGCAATGTATACTCGTCTTCGGGTGATTGCCCTTAAGGATTAATCATTTTATTTCTTTTTTTTTTTTTTATTAAAATTAAAAATATTGCTTAACAATAGTGCCATTAGTAGTGTTCAATGAATATCTATTGCTCTCAAATTGTTCAGAGTGGAAGAAAGATTGAGTATCTTGAATGTTCAATGAACTGGCCTTATTATCGAATTCGGCCAGAGTCAAGTGTAATTCGGTAGGAAGTCGCTTGTTACGAAGTTGATATAATTTACGCTTTTCAATAAAAATTTCGTCCAATGTAGAAAGTAACAATTCATGATCATCACGAGAGTTTCTGATAAACTTCATGAAACGCTATAATACACAAGAGAGAAAAAAAAGTTTAGTGGGATGTAAAAAAGGGTGATGAATCATGGTAGCCATATTTACTCTGCGAAGGATCTTCATCATACTGAACTTTTGTGCACTAATGAAACTATCCAATGCAACACGGATAGCCATATCTACATCATCGGAACGAACATACTCTCTTAAATGCATCTTGGCGTGGGCTTCAGCGAGACGAATCATGGATTCAAGATGACGCACGGTGATAGGAATACTACCACTGGCGAGAGATTCTCTTCTTAATTCAGAGTAAAGACGAGACAATTTATCTTCATCCACTTGTTGTAATTTGGGTTGAATCTTTTCACGAGCATACATGATATACTTCTTTAAGAGTGTTTGATCGATAATCTATTTTCCCGTGACAATGATTAGTATGAGTGTGGGAGGAGACATATCTCCGAAAAAAAGGAAACTTACATCGGCATCATTTTCTCTTGGTTGTGCGAATTTGGGATCTGTTTGATTATGAAGAGGATGACTACGGATATGACTTCCAATAACGTTAGTGGCCAAGATATGATCAAGTTCGGGATCAACCAAATCTTTGACAACACAAAGAACATCAAAACGAGATAAAATGGGTTCTGTTAGCTCGACATTTTGAGAGAATGGGATGGAAGAATTGTAACGGCCACGGATAGGATTAGCTGCAGCCAAGACAGAACATCTGGCTTGAAGTGTGGTAACGATACCAGCCTTTGAAATAGAGATAGATTGTTGTTCCATGGCTTCGTGAATGGATGTACGATCCGAGTCGTTCATTTTATCAAACTCATCAATTAAACAAACACCACGATCAGCCAAAACAAGGGCGCCACCCTCAAGTGTCCATTCACGGGTAATAGGATCCTTGTGAACAGAGGCAGTCAAACCTACAGCACTTGCACCTTGACCTGTTGTGAAGACAGCACGATGGGCGGTCTTTTCAACATACTTGAGGAATTGTGATTTAGCAGTACCGGGATCACCCAACATCAAGATGTTGATATCACCACGAATCACATGCTTGCCTTGAATATTTTTAGGTACGCCACCAAACATGGCTAAAGCAATAGCTCTTTTGATATCATCGTGACCGTAGATGGAAGGAGCTATACTCTTCATGATCTTTTTACCGATACGTTTATCTTTACCCATGGCTATAATCTGCTTGGTATCATCTTCTGTTAATCGATAAGCAGCAAACATATTTTCCTTCTTGTTGATGAAATTGGCTTCAATGATGGTTGCGAATACAGGGAAACCATTCTTGGTACTGAGTGAAGCATCGAAATTATTACGGTAAACACCAATCACTTCGACTTCCTCTCCTGGCTTGGCTTGATCAATCAAATCCCAGAGACAGATGACTTCTCTGTGACGAGGTAAACGACCGGGTGGAACCGTACCGGGAGATTCTTGAATCGTCAATTTCTGATAATTACGGTAGACTGTTTGTTCCATATTTACATTGAAAGGACCTTTGCTTTGACAGCTAGGACATGTGTTGATCTTAATTTCGTTGTGGATATCTTGATAAAAGGGACCAAGAAGTGCTGAACATTTACCACAGTTGTATTTAACCCACTTCAATTGAGGGAAGACACCAGTACGACGGGTGACGACACCTGATACACGAATCAAACAATTCAATTGAGATTGTCTTAACTCACGTAATGTGTTTTTGAGGGGTAAATCTGTGATGCGGACATGAATTTCGCGATGAATACGTTCGTATGCGGGGAACTGCATCAAAGTAACTTCTAAAGCCACTTCATCAAGAATCTTCAACATGGCGATAGGTGAGTTGGATAAATAGTAGGCTAAAATGATTTTGCTGTCTGCTAAATTCTCGTAATTCACTTCAAATGATTCCTTGTTGCGTTCACCCATATCTCTAATACGTTCACCATAAACAGATGTACCATGCTCATCGACAAAAGTTTGTAAAAAGTCACGGAATTCTCTCTTGATACCTCTACGAACAGCTTCTCTTGTAATCCAGATAGCAATAGATTTGTCTTTGATGTTACGAAGATCGTTAAGTGTCATCTCAGGCTGTTACATGAATATATAAGTGTTTCGCTCTTTCCTATTTGTATACATATAAAAATCCAAGAACTTACCACACCATCTTCATATACATCCACGTTTTGTGCATCGTACATATGACGATGTCTTCTGACATTAGGTAAACTATCATCAATATCATCATCTAAACCATGAATAAAAGCACCTGCGACACGTCCTTCTCTTCTTCTAATTTCCACATCACGTTTGTTCAAGTTATTGTCTAACGCGTTACGAGCTCCTAAATCAATAGGCTCATAATGTCTATCGTCTACGCCTTCGGTTTCATAGTTATCGAGCACGTCATTTTCAGCGTAATCTCTAAGAAAAAATTGTTTTAGGTTTGTGTTTGACAAGTGCTCTTTCATATATATTTTTAATTACCTTTCGGCGTCTTGGAAAATATCAATGTCACCGTTATCAGAGTCATTCATTTCATCATCCACAAGATCTTCTTGCTCATTTCTGTACTCTGCTTCAGAAAAAAAGGGTGCAGGGGAAGAAGGGAACAATGAAGAAGGTTCAGGTGAATCGCCACCGTCTTGGCTCGCAGCAGCATCACTATTTCTTCTTCTTTTATTAAATCCAGACTAAATTTCTTAATCAATACATTGACTTTTTTTCTTCTTTCTTCCAATGCTCTCTTTTTTTTTACCATCTATAGTTTTTTTTTTTTTTTTTTTTTCGAAAGAGAAACCTGGAAAAAAAATTTGTTTTTGAGTAACGCGTCCACAAAAAAGTCAACATGTCGCGACGTAAAAAAAAAAAGAAGACTGCTTTTTAGAAGCTTCCCCAACTATCCAGAGGGAATGCATCACTTGCAATCTATCAAAATGGTGTCTATTTTTGCACGAAACTATTATCTTTATGTCCCGCATAAAATATGTTCTTCGCATAAAGGATGATGGGTATGTAGTAAAGTGATTACTTATTCACTATAAAAGGGAAACACGATACCCACAACTCAAAGAAAAAAAAAAGTTCCACACTTGAATGAAACCATATGCTGCTCTCATTGCTTCACTCTTCGTTTGCCATCAAACTTTTGCTGCGCCTATTGATGTTATTCGTACGCTAGAAAAATTAGGTGAATGGTAAGTGTTCATTATGTAATAAAGCGGGTTGGAAGCAAATGCTGTGCTGAAAATCGTTGCGTTTACAGCTCTGCTCCTCCAGTCTATATGCCACCCATTTACTATCCTCCCTTGTACCCTCCACCTCCCGTTTATCCACCTGCTCCTTCGATTTATAACGCTTTAGCTTCTGAATAGCTGACCATTTGGCATGATACGCTCCACAAATAAATATTTTTTTTTCCATGTTTATCATCATTTGGCTTAGTCTACAAAAAAATCTAAAAATAAACGCTGTCATGTATTTTGCCGCTAAACTGTTGTCATGGTTTTTTTTTTTATATATATCATAAATTTTGTTCGTAATTATACATGATACTTTATTCTAAAAATATGATTTGTTTATATAAATAGCCTTTCAGTAATAAGCTCTGGTGACTCTTCGAATGCCAACATCATACCCATATACATGTGGGGAGAATTATGACAATGCATAGCCCAAATACCAGGATTATCCTATACAAAATTAGAAATACAATGAGTTCATATGAAAGTGTTTACGGATAGTATTGGCAATAAAAAAAAACTTACAGCTACAATGCGGACCTTGGACCAGCCGCATCCAATCTCGGGATTACCATCCTGTTTTTCACTTTCGCCGGGATAAACCAGAGTCAGGTCTTTAAAGACAGGATTAGGTACATTTCGAATCATACCATCTCGCTCTTCCATATATTCACCGTGGCCATAGGCTATCTCCCAGTGAGAATGACCATGTGTATGCCAGGGATGACTCCGGCAAGGTTCTCCCTCTCGATGTGTTGTCTGTATCACGATATCAACAATTTCCAAATGACTGAGGGGATAGGTGTGGAGATGCGGGTCATAACCAGTAACATGACGGTCCATCACTTGAGGCAAACTCCTTGTGGTGTTGACAACATCGTACAGTATAACCTTGTTAAAATCTTCCATAAAGCTAACGTCGTTGATGTACCATCTTGTTAATCCGTCAATGATGTTTTGACTTCCACGTAATTTGATAACACGACTACTGTTCAATAGTGCTTGGGGCTCTACGCCGTAATAAGGTTCGATCTTGTCCCAAAACCAATGTACAGTATCATTGACAGGAAACTTTGGTTGTAAAGCAGCGGTAGATAGCGTTCTTGAACCCACCGGTTTATCAGTTACTTCATCAAAACTCCAGGGAACAAATTCCTCTTCCTGATATCTGAGAGTAGCATATCCGTTTGTTTCGGTAGGGATACCAGCAGCCCATTTACGCACGACATGAATACCATAGTCATCCGATGTTTGATTTGTTGTGATTAATACCGAGAATCGCTGACCAGCAGAGACTTCTAAATAGTCCACATCGTATGGCTTGACGTAGTCTCCGTCCACTTCAATGACAGTCATTTGATGGCCTGCAATAGCAAATCCAAGAGTCCGAAAGGTCATGGCACCAATCACGCGGATACGATATGTGCGATTAGCATGAACAGGTATGATTGCATAGCCTTTGCAATTTGTATCAAGATCGATACTGGAATCAAAGATACCGAGACCATTCATTAGGAACGTTTGTGCTTCAAAGATCTGCGTGAAATTGGGACCAAGATAATACGCCTCGAATTGTCCTCGATCAGTATGCCACCATTCACTAAGAGAGATGGTGCGTTCATCATCATAGGTAAATGGACCATCTATGAGTTGGTTTTTGGCCACAGCAGGATTGGATTGATCGGAATCGTAGACGATCAAAGGGCCAAAGACACTCATTTCCTCTAGACCGACATGCGCATGATAAAAGAAAGTGCCCACTTGATTAGGTACGTTGAATAAATAGGTAAATGATTCGCCTGGTTCGATAGGTCTCTGAGTTAAGAAGGGAACACCATCCGAGCTAGAAGAGTTGATTTGACGAATACCATGGAAATGAACCGAGACTTTCATACCGACGCCACCATAGACGGGAAGATTGGGTAAAATATTGTTTCGAACAATGACTTGCACATTGTCACCCTTATTGAGAGAGAGAGGAGGGCCGGGCATTTGGTTGTTTATCATGAGAACAGAGGAGAGATGATCTGAACAATCAGGGTTGTGGCGTACACTTGTGATATTTAACTCATAGTAACGAGTGATGGCACCTACTTTACCGTTACTGAATAGTAGTGCAATAATAAGAAATGGTACAAAAGATATATGCATTTTATTTTAAAATGTTCTTTATTGTTTTCGTCTGCCTTATTTTTATACTATTTTCTGTTTTTATTTTATTTTTACACTCTAGTTTTATTTGGGGATGTTCCTAAGCTGAGTGATGTTAAAAATAAGTATATATTTTAAACTTGGCTGTAAATGGCTGAACCCTGTCATCAGAAAAGTGCAGCTTCTTTCTTACCTGCATAAAAGTAGTATTTGTTTTTTCAAAGAAAAAAACTGGCGCAATCATAATTGAAAATCATCATTTTTTTTTGTTACAAACTTATAAATAGTGACAAACATTTAAGCATAGCAGGTTTTATTTTTGCTTTGAAAGAGTGGCATCCCTTTCAATCTATAAGTAACAACAAAAACAAAAATCTCATTTTAGGAAAAAATATTCCCAGTAACCGGTGGCTAGTTACAACAAATAAAAAAGGGTCTACAAGGTGGGAATAATACCAATCATTTTACCCCAAAAGTAAACACAATAAGTGAAATCCCCCACGCGAGTCGTTCCCTAATTAAATAAAACCTGTCCATACCCGGGATTGAGAACAAAAGAATTATTGGTGCGTTCGAATTCTGGTCGACAAGCTACAAGTGTAATAATGTAACATTATGGATTCGCTATCAATAATGAGCCACACAAGATACAGTAGGTAAGGCGATACGTTTTTCCAATGCCGAATAAAGAAGAAAAAAAGTTGCTATTTTTGACCACCTTTTTTATTTTTTTTATAAACTGTCCAAATAAATCAACATAATAGATAACGTGTGATTTCTAAGCATGGGAAAGGGGAAAATGAGGCGTAAAAAAAAAACGTTGTGATGTATCACATTTGTGATCGAAAACGTTTTTATCTTAATTAGGATAAAAGAGATAAAAAAGAACTAACCATCCACTCTCCTAATTTTATTATGAAATCTCGAAATATTTTGCAATGAAATTGTATGACAAGCAAGCCTCTCTCTCCCCTCTTATCAGATTGCACAAAAAAAAATGAGTCACACATGCCGCATGAATTAAAAAAAGAAAAAGAAGAGCCAATTACAAGTTGTTAAAACCAGGGTCGAGATGATTAATTATATAATTGATTGGCTCACAATGATTATCTTATGTAAGCCCGTAGGCGTGGGCGGGTAAACTCATACAATTTTGATTTCAAATACATGACTAAAAAAACGAGATAAAATGATTTAGTGTCATCGGATTGCATCTATTTATCCCGTTATTACGTAAAAATATGTCAGAAACCTCGGGTACAATGCTATTTATTGAGGAATCGTTGCATACTTGAGTAGTTCTAGCTGATTTATTCCCTTTTACCCTAACTTAGCTTTTTTTTCGAATCGAACCTTTTCTGTGTCTCAATGAATTGTGTGTGTGTGTTTTTTTTTTTTTTTTTTTTTTGCTTTGTACCAGCCTTACATTAGTTACAGTTCATGTTCAATGTGCCTGTCGACAACATAACTTTAAAATTAAATGAATAAAAAAGGCTTTAAGTAAGAAGAAACAGGGGGTTGGGACCCGTTCTAGAAAAGCTCGGTGCTCTAACTTATTACACCCAGATTTCATCACAACATATGTTTCTCGTATGCACCCAATGATGATGAAGAGGAAACGACTAAATAAGAACGCTCCAATTGCTGTGATAGGCGGCGGGGCATTGTTGAAGGATGTAAGTAGTGCATCAAAAAAAATATGATTCGAACCCGGCCCTTGTCGTCATCGAAATTCATTCACCGAATTATCCGATTCCCAAGTGGGATAAATCCTCGAAGATGGTATAAATAGCGGGGGCATTGACTAATCCTTTCGCACTTCTTTTTCTTTTTAAAACTTATTTTTTTTAAATATATTAAACATGTCTGTCCTCGAACAACTCAAGAACTTCACCACCATTGTTGCCGATTCCGGTGACTTTGAGAGTAAGTGTACAAAAGCATAAAGATTTATCAGTAAGACTGACGCGTGCTTTCATAGCTATTGCTCAATACAAGCCCCAAGATGCCACCACCAACCCTTCTTTGATCTTGGCTGCTGCTCAAAAGCCTCAATATGCTCATCTTATCGAAGATGCCATCAAGTATGCTCAATCCAAGGACATGTAAGTACAGTTTTGTTTGTTTCGTAAGGTTTTGCGTTGTCTTTACTCATGTTTGTTTATACAAAAGCTCTGCTGAAGAGAAGCTCGAATTAGCTACCGACAAGCTTTTGGTTAACTTCGGTTCCGAGATTTTAAAGATCGTCCCCGGTCGTGTCTCTACTGAAGTTGATGCTCGTCTCTCTTTCGATACTGAAGGTACCATCGCCAAGGCCCTTTCTCTCATCCAATTATATGCCGATAACGGTGTCAACAAGGACCGTGTCTTGATTAAGATTGCCTCCACTTGGGAAGGTATCCAAGCTGCTCATGTTCTCGAAACCAAGCATGATATCCACTGTAACTTAACTTTGTTGTTTGGTTTTGCCCAAGCTGTTGCTTGTGCTGAAGCCGGTATCACTCTTATTTCTCCTTTTGTCGGTCGTATTCTCGATTGGTACAAGAAGAGCACTGGTGAGAGCTACACCTCTGCCACCGATCCCGGTGTCTTGTCTGTCTCTTCCATCTACAACTATTACAAGAAGTTTGGTTACAACACTATTGTGATGGGTGCCTCTTTCCGTAACACTGGTGAGATCGAAGAGTTGGCTGGTTGTGATTACTTGACCATCTCTCCCGGTCTTTTGGGTGATTTGCAAAAGGATAACAAGACTTTGGAACGTAAGTTGAGTGTTGAAAGTGCAAAGACTGCCGAACTCGAGAAGGTTTCTTTCTTCAAGGATGAGAAGGCTTTCCGTTGGGAAATGAACCAAGATGCCATGGCCACCGAAAAGTTGTCCGAAGGTATCCGTAACTTTGCCAAGGATGGTGTCAAGCTTGAAAACTTGTTGAAGGAGAAGCTCGCTTTGTAAATATTCCCCCCATAAAAAAACCACACAACTTTTATATAATCTTTTTTTTTCCTCTTATGCATGAGTCATATCCATATTTTACAAAAAATAAATAAAAAATTCCATTCGTTGAGTTTTGTTGAACAATAATATTGACATCTTTTTTTTTTGGGGTGAAGGGGCATTCTTTTTTCGGGATAATTTTTTTGTCCACATTTCCCCGCGCGGTCCCTTGTGGTACATTGCGGTAAAAAAGTTTGGGGGAGCTTACAGTTTTTGCACTTTAAATAAAAAAAAGAAATTCAGACGAATCAAAATTAAATTTCTGAAGAAAAAGAACTTTTAGTGAAAGAGAAAATTAGTCAAGACAATTGTATTATTATAACCCTAAATATCTTACCCAAAACGTAACGAAAGGTGTATAAATTTATGGTCGATGGATGATAGAAAATAAAGATTTAGTACACCTTTTAAATTAACATGTTGCAGCTTACCTGTAAGGTGTGTGAAGGAGTTATATCAATCACACATAATTGTGATAAAAAAAAAAAATTATGTCGCTTGCTCTGGACGCTCAAATGCTGGAGGTCTTCGGTTGTTATTGTGAGCGGCAAACATGAAAATATCAAGAATATTTTTCGCAGCATTGATATCACGATTTCAAACGATATTACAACTGTTATTTGTTACACTTTAATACCGAATGTACTCTTCGTTTTGATTTTGCTGTCAATACATTCTCTAAGGCCCTGTCCTTGCAGACATTGCATACTTGGCTTGTCAAATATTCATCAATAAAACAAATTTGGATGGTACCTCCACGCATTTGCTGAAGCTTCTTCTTTATTAGCTTCACAAGTGCGGCTTTGTTTCCCCTCATATTACTGTAAAAAGTAGCGTCTCCAAATGAAATTACAGTACTTGTAGGTGGTTTTTCTGCGTCTTGAGGTGCATTGGGATAATGAATGGAGGTGTTCTCCTTAGCAGTCTTGACCACTGTTTTACTTCCTCGGTCGTACTTTTTGCTTCCATTAACCAAGCGTTTACAAATTTCTTCTACTGCTTTTTGTTTTTTTATATAAGTTTTGAATTTTAGCTTTGATGACCTATATCATACAAGTATTACTACACGTGTTCATAAAGACATAGTGATTTGGATTACCAGTTATCATTGTTATAATAGTTGCATAAGATATCATACTCAGCAAGCCGCTTTTTAGATGCGAGTAAGAAGTCATGAGAATTTGTAGTTTTTAAGGAAGGCAATTGACTGATCAACTGAAAAACTTATTCGTTTTGGCTTTGATGTTTATGTCTTAAAAAAGTAGCCTGGTTATATCCACAAAGATGATAATATACGTCGGGGCTAGTCGTCCTTTGCCGCTCCTTATCCCCAGAAGAGTCGACAGCTGTAATCAAGTCTATAATTCTCGGATCGATTCCCCAAACAGTACAGCCATTTTGAATGTCTGATACAAAGTCTGTGGGGTTATTCTTTAAGGCTATTGACCTCTTTGCTAACCGCGTGAAGAGAAATGAAACAGAACAGCCATCAGTAGTAATTACGTTGCTTGTTATCAATTTTAGTTAGAGACTGGTTGATGTACTATTACATTATTGAGTAGCTTACTTGAATGTTTTCTTTCCTGTCGTTAGACTTTCTCTGGTACAGAACCCTAGTTTGGGGAAATTGAATAGCTGATAGTAAAAATCAGTAAAATCATATTCACTTTTCGTCTGTTTCGGGTAGTTTGGTATTTCGGATTGCTTCACCAACCTCCAAAAAGCTTGAGCATCGATCTGTACGGATTTGGTACGAAATGAATATATGGGTGCAATCGAAAAAAAAACGGTAACCTCTTTTGTCTGTGTATTTGGCAGGAGTAAATGTTCCATCTTGGATCCTTGATTTAACCGTGTTAATAATCTTTTGAACTATTGATACCTGCTGAGGAGAAAGTTGTGAAAGCTTTCTTCCCTGAACAAATGCTTTACTGGAGTTGCTCGATTGCAGTGTTTCTTCCAACAAAGATGAAAATTTTCTTCTGTTCATAGCAGCAGTAAAAGGAAGTTCTTTAAGCCTTCGATAAACGTACTCTTTCGAAGTAAATTTTGACGATTTTTCCTCCATTACATAAATCTTTTTATGGACTTCCTCGTAGTCAAGAGTTGTAGACTCGCAGAAAAGGGTATAGTACTCCTTGAGATAATCTGGTGCTCTTTTTCCATTCCCAGTCAATAGAGCGAACATGTTTGTGAAAAAGCTTTGTTCAATAACTGGGATTAGTTTGATTTTCTTCAAGTAGTTTGATAAGGACAAAGTTGGCAAAAAGGGAGCCCACGAATAGAACTTTGGTTGTATAACGCGACAATTTTCTTATATTTGCAACAAATTGTTGGATAAGGAAGCCTTGATCACAAAGTGTTCAGCTATCTCATCATGGATGCGCACAGACTCTTTTGCCTTCTTGTTTGGACACAAACTACTTGTCGATCGTGCGTGCATTTTCATTTTACATGAGGGCATTGTACTGCCTTGCCAGTTTTTTGCTCTTCTTTAAACTTTTAAAAGGACGTTTTTCTTGTTGATCTTGTCCCCTACTTTTTTTCGAATGTTTTGGTTTACTTGAGGAAGAAGAAGCACAATTCTTCTCTAATATATTCTACTCTAAAGTATCTTGCTCTACAGTGTCTTGCTTTTCAGTATCTTGCTCTAAAGTATTATGCTCTGTTGTATCTCGCTTTACTATAACATCTATACACCAGAATCATGATAAGTATTAAAGAAATACTAATAAATTACTGGATACTTTACTTCCTTTAAACTTTGGGCTTTTAGAAGATCTTTCTGAGTTTGATGATGTAAAACGTCTTTCATTTTGGGGTTAAAAGAAGAGAGTGAGAAAGATTTTTTTTTTTTTTTTAGTAAATCAATAAATCAGTAGAACGGCTTATATATCATTTATAAAATGTAATGTCTCGGCCATCAGCTACTATGGCCAATCACATCAGGTTTTTTTGTGTACTTCTGTCTTATAAAAGAATACCTTTACAGTTGAAAGAATATTAAATTACGATTACCATTTAACACAAAAACCCGCTAGGAAGCAAAGTATTTTTCACATAAAAGCTATTGTTGTAATAATAATAATTGTAATATATACTGTGTTACAACATACACACATACCATACAATAATATCAGTTTTTACCATTACTTGCTAAAAGAAAGTGTAATAATCCGAACTCTAAAAAAAAATTTTCAACCAACAAGCCATATGAAGAAACACTTCATATATAATAGCTTTGACTAGTTCTAAGCAAGGGTAGCTTTATTCCACAATCAATATAAACGACGGCTCTTACATTTGAGTTGGTTTCTTTTAAGCCTCTCCAGGGAACCTTCAAATAATTTTGATTCGTCTAGAAAAAAACACTCATACGTCTGAATTTCTTTTTAATTTATCTGAAAACCTCTTTGTGCTTGTCCAAAAATAATTTTCATTCGTCTGAATTTAAAGTATTTCTGCGCGGTACATGTATCATTTTCCGCAATATTCGCAATAAGCAATATAAATATCAGAAATGGGTTTGCACAGTAAGAATTTATTCAAAACCTAAAAAGCACTCACAATTGGGTGTACGGTAATCATTTTATTGATGTCTTCATCAAGT
Source organism: Mucor saturninus (assembly GCA_016758985.1). Lineage (NCBI taxonomy): Eukaryota > Fungi > Mucoromycota > Mucoromycetes > Mucorales > Mucoraceae > Mucor > Mucor saturninus. Next base: position 111,675 of record JAEPRD010000078.1, read on the forward strand.
CTATTTTTTTTTTTTATACTTATCCGTCTTGACACGAGAGCTAAAACAACACTAAGGCATGTTTTGAGTCAGAAAGAAATATATCTCTTTTTATAAGAAGAGCGTATCAGTAGCACAAAGTCTCTGGTCGATGGTGGATTTATAATTCGATGGTTTAAATTCTGAAAAATTTAGGAAGAGGCTACTTAAAATAAAGCTTAAAGTCATGTAATTATTTGGATTTATTATTCACGTATATTTATACGATTTATTAAGGGATAGGGATGGATAATATAATAATTGTTATAAAAAAGGTGGGAGATAACTACTTAATAAGTTATGGTGTGACTACGGGCTCAGAGGCAGGGTCAGTTTGTGTGGGGGCCTCGGTAGTTGTGGCGACTGGCTCGTCAGTTGTAGTAGCGGGAGTATCCGTAGTGGTAGCAGGGGCTTCAGTGGTGGTGGTAGGAAGAGCAGTCGAAACTGGGTCCACAGTTGTTGTAAATGTAGGTAATGCTGTACTGGAAACAACAGGAGGTACTACTGAACTGAAAGAGGAAACGCTAAGGATTCCTATAGTATCGTTCATACACATCTCATAAAATCCGGGCTGGGTAGTTATAAGATTAATATAGGCTTCGAATGGAACACTTTTTTGGATATAGAACATATCGGTAACATGGAAATTGTTACCAACAATAACCTCTGCATGTTGCTCCACATCAATATGTGGGTCACCAAGAATACTTTGCACACCTTCGATAACGCTTGGAAGAGCAACAGGAATACGATCCAATCTGGAAATCTCACGAGCACCAACATTAGCGGGGGAAGGAAGAACATAATCAATAGTTCCGACAGTTTGGTATCCAACAAAGTCTTTGGTAAAAGCAGTACAAATAATGTTCTTCTTGGATACAGCCTTAATACCGATAATTGTGATGGGGGTATCCAATGGATTCTCGATGGTTATATTAGCGTAACCCAAGCCAGTCGAAAGGTCTTCAAATGTGCCAGTAAGGTAAATACCCTTGATCAAAGCAGTTTGAGTACCAGGAGCAGCAGAATCGAGTGTAAGAGATTTCAATGCAGGATTGAGAGGAGCAATAGTGGTAGATTTTTCGGTACCTTGTATGACCAAAGGAACAGTAGTACCAGTCATGTAATTGTGGAACATGGCACCAACAGCTTCGGCACTAGTAGCCATCTCACCCAAGTGCATGGTAGCAGTGTATGTCTTGGATCCAGGAGGAATAATGACATCCTTCATGTAGACGAGACCAACACGAGCATTGTTATAAGCAGGCATGAGAACATCAAAGTTAATATCACCAATGGTAATGGTGGTATCAGAAGGATTTTCCATTTTAACAGTGAGATCAACAATAACATAGCTTGCAGTAGCACCGGAAATCTTGAGAGAAATAATGGCTACCTTCTTATTAAAGCTAGAGAAACCTATTGAATAAAAGTAAATTAGTATCTTTTGAAAACTCTAAAGTCTTTAATGCGTTATTATATCTTACCCTTTAAAGTAGTATCAACAGCGAAATGGATACCAGGAAGAGTTAAATCACCAACAGAAGTGTGAGCAATCGCATTGGACGTGCCTTGCAAGCCAAAAGTGACACTAGGACTGAGAGTCAAAAGTTGGACGAAACCAGCGAAAAGTGGCTTATTGGCAACAACAAAAGGAACATCATTGAAACTAGTAGTAATCAAACCAGAAGCGCTAGTGGTAGCAGCATTATCAGGAACATCGAGATTGGCAACAGCATTGCCTTCATAGGTAGCTTCAACCTTCATGTTAAGTTTATTGACACCAAGAGGGAAACCGAAAGGATTAGCAAGTTGAGCCTCGACTTGAGAAGAGCTGGTAGGAGGTGCCCAAGGATCCTTGGTGAAATCTAATTGCATGTTTCTCATTTCAATGGAAGGAATAAGAACAGGGACCTTTTCAGGACCAGGTAAGATAACATTGCCAATAGTAAGAGTCTTGAAAGCAGCGGTAAGCCAGCTAACCTCACCTTGAGGACCAGAGCCGGAAACACCCTTAACAGTAAGTGTAGAAGAGTTACCAGAAAGATAATGGCCAAAGACAGTAGTAACAGCAATGATACCTTCACGAGTAGTTTGAGGAACCAATGTACCCTTCATGGGAACATTGGAAGATCCTTGAGGGTTGAATACAGCCGCACCGTCGGATGAGAGGGGTCCAAGTTCAACATCACCAAAGAAGTTCTCAAATGAAACACCACCAAGGTTGAAACCAATTTGACTAGGGTTCTTAATGACAGTGTTAACAGTAAGAGCAATACCACCATCGGGATGATCGGAAGGTAAATCGAATGAGGTAACGGTAACAGCATTCTTGAAACCACTAGCACCAGCCAATTTAACAATCTTGTGAAGACCGATCTTCGTGAATGTGAAGCCAAGAGCCTTGACACTAACATCGCTGGAGGTAATATCCCAAACAAAGTCAGGGTTGTTAATCAAATAAGCAGAGAATTCACCCATAGCACCACTATCAGCAACAGTGAAGACACCAGGAACATCAAAGTCAGCACCAACAAGAGGCTTGGCATTGATATCAGCCATGGTAACAGTACCGATAGTCTTACCTTGCCATACAACAGTAAGAGGAGTAGGGAAGCTAATAGTAGCAAACATGGGTCCAGAGTCTTTGATAGAACCCTTCATTTGAACCTTGAAAGACTTCTCAGTAACTTCAGACATGACAACACTCTTGAAGGAAAGAACGGATCCATCAACAATTTGTTGAACAATGGGTTGACCAACAATAGGAATGAAAGCAAGAACAGAGCTATCAGTGGCAACGGCAACACCAGCTTGAGAGAAAGCCAAATCGTTACTATATTCACCAATATTCAAACCAGAAGAAAGAGACAGATCAACCTTCAAGGCAGCCATGGCATCCGTAGTGAACTTGGAGATATCAAAGTTAGTGAAGAGATCAGCATCAGCTTCAACACTTTCTTGACCTTCGACTTCAAGACCACCCAAACCAAATAAGGCATCAAGAGGCTTGGTATCCATGTTAGATTGAACAGCAAGAGTACGGAGCAACAAGGCAACAGAAGCAGGTTCCAAGTTCATGGCCATGTTGAAAGGAGCAGATTCAGCAATAGCTTTACCACCAATGACAAAAGGATTGCTTGAAATATCTTGATCAATATTACCAATGGGCATACCACCAAAAGTGATAGCAGAGACGACCTTGGTAATACTCAAACCAGCACTGAAGGGGTTAGCAATAGAGACCTTAACACCGACAATACCGGTGGTAAGAGTATCGGGAAGAACAAGCAAAGCAGAACCTTGAATCAAAGCAGCAGTAAGACCAGGAAGAGTTGAACCGAGGGTAACAACACTAAGAGGTTCGGCAAGACTGACAATGCTAGTAGAGTTGGCATAACCAGTAATATCAACAGCATTATCGCTACCCATGACAAAGGTACTCAAAAGGTTTTGTCCGACATCAGAAGACTTGGGATCGAAAGTGGAAGTAGCAGAAACAGTGTTTTCACCACGGTTCAAAGTAAGGTTGTTTAAGGTAACAAGACCGAGAATGACACCACTGGCACCCATGTTGAAGCTAACATCACCGGTAGAGATACCAAAGTCAGAGGGATTACTCATGGTTACGTTAATAGCAAGATTCAAACCAGTAGCAGTACCACCAGTAACATCAAGAGAGTTAATGACAGTAGCAGTGCTGTTCAAGAAGTTAAGACCTTGAAGAGTAGTAGGAACGGTGAAGTTAATACCACTTAAAGTAACAGGACCAAGAGGAGTAATAGCCTTAGTAGTAGCACTACCAGAGACCATGAAGGTATAGTTGTTGGAAGCAGTTAAAGCATACGTATACTTGTTATAGATACTTTCTTGTCCAGCAATACCGGCCATGGTAGTATTATTCAAAGCAAACTTGATGGTACCAGCAGCTTGATCACTAACAGCAGCAGCGTTTTGAACATTCATGACAGCAAAGTTGGCAGTTTCAGTGCTTGAGGTGTTAATAGCAACAGTGATGCTTTGAGTAAGCTCAGTAACATTTAAAGAGAAACCGAAAGGCATTTGGAAGTTGGCAGTAACAGCAGGAGCATTGATAACAGGTGCGTAAGGAGCAGAAGGATCAAATTTCAAGTCAAGGTAACCCATGCTAACACCATTAATGATCTTTAAAGGAGCAGGAGCTCCCAAACCAACCTTAAGGTTAACGGTCTTGAAACCCTCAGAGAGCCAGCCAATGGGGTTGACACCGTCAGGGGCACAAGAGACACCAACGGCAGTGGTGGTAGATACAACACCGGCAATATAGTTGGAGAAAAGAACACTGATCTTGTCCAAAGAGGCAGTATCATTTTGAGGTACAAGAGAACCCTTAAGGAGAATTCTGTTCTCACCCTTTTGGAGTGTGACACCATCAGCAGAAACAATACCAAGTGATACACCATCATAGGCAACAGCAAGCTTGATTGTACCAAGTTGGACACCAATGGGAGAAGGACTTTCCAAGACAGTGCCTAATTCCATAAGAATACCGCCTTTAGGATCATCACCAGGAAGACCGAAAGAGTCAATCTTGACATTAGGGAAGCCATTCATACCTTTTTAGAAAAATAAGAATAAAGTTGTGGGAGAGGAAAGTATTTGTGTCACTTACCATTTAATGTGATTTCCTTATTAAGGTTGACTGTGGCGGTTCTAAGATAAAGTATGAGTAAAAATGGGTTGCATACAATTATATTTTCTATCTACCTGCTAAGAGCGGTGATGTCAAGCTTTCCTTTAAGAGTCCATTTAAATTCTTCAACAGCTAACATGGTCTTTGAGAACTCAGCAAAAGCAGCTTGATCACGGATCATGAAGGGAGTGACAGCATTTAACTTTCCTTTACCGCTAGCAATTTTGGCTTCTTCATAAAAGAAGATATCACCGAGGTAGGATTCGTTGTAGTAGATTTGTACAGGATTATGGAACTTGATTGTAGCATGGAATGGACCGGTCTTGGAGAGATCACTTTCCATTGACATGTAAAAGGTAGAATTCATATCATCACCATCACGCTTAGAGTAGACAGCATTGGTTAAGGACTCGGGCTTGGTGAAAGAAATGGCAGCAGCAGAAATATCAATCTTGGACTTGTTCATCAAAGATTGGGCCACTTTAGGGAAAATGACATAAAGAGCCAAGACAACTGCGACAATGACAACAATAACAGTGTTAATAGAGCAAATGATCCAGTATTTTTTTGTTTTGTAAAAACGGGGTTTCGTAGGAGGAGCAGCTTTTTCTGAATACTCCTCCATCATCCCATCATCTCGAAGTCCTCTTTGATTATCAGGAGTGTGATAATACTCAGGACCTTCGGGTACATCATGATCATGATCATGATTCATTGATATGGTAGGGTTGTGAGTTTATAACGTTAAAAAGAATGGAGAATATTATTTGTAGATTTTTAAAAGATGGTAAAAAAACGGTTTATATTTTTCTTAGAATAAAGACAGAAATAATGTGTATTTATACCTTCCTTTACTTCTTTTGTATTCTTGGGAATGGTGGAGATAATATAGAAATATACAGATTTCTCAATTCTGAACACAGAACTTTATGAGAAACGTTGCAGTAGCACATGGCATATTCTTGAGTGTGGGGGATTTATTTTTTTGTGGCTCGCATGAGGAACTCACAAAGAAAGAACTACAAAGCTGAACATATATTGGACTTGGTTTATGGATCATATAAAGATACCGTCGGCAACTGAAAATTGTCTATATAATACTTAGCCGTAATAGGGAATCGAAATAAATGTGGGACTTTATATTCGAATTTGATCTGTAGTATGTTTATTTCTTACTGTACTTGAATTTATTCCTCTTTTGTAGAAGGCCATATGATGGTTTACCAATTAATGCTGTGTATGACTATTGATGTGATTTGAAACGAGTGTGTCCCACAAGTTTCTATAAAGTTTATTCTTGAAGTATATCAAAAATTAAATGACCAGTCTAGTTCTGTATCATCAGTTAAATTTTTAAGAAGTGATGAGTGTATGGTATGACCACAAAACAGTCGAACTACTTTATAAAAAAACCATGTGTATGGTGGACTCTTTTATTATAATTACAAAGAAAAGATTGCATACAAATATCACAAGAAGCGGTATTATAGCTAAATGTTGTTGGTGACTATAAAACCGTATATGATGTTTTACTCAAAATTTGATGTAAGACAGCAGAATTAACAAAATTGTTGATTACTTACATTACATTACTGTGTATTATAGTAAGCAAAATGTCATTTTGAGTAATAGAGAATAAGCTGAATTAAGTCTTTTCATGTTTATATTTGATATTGAATTCTTAGCGTTTCAAATATACCAGTTTTATGCTGTGCCAAATCTTGAAAAGAGCTCAAAATACCCATGCAAGATTGTAAATTGGTGCTCAATTAGCAGCAAAAATTTAATCAATGATACTTTTGACGCATCACATACATTTACCAAATTAAAATACAATGTAAAAAGTAAAAAATTATAACAACTATTGTGACTCACGAAATCAAAAAAATGTGCTATGAATTAGGAATATCGTATTTTTTCTCTTCCACCGCCTGAAAGAGGCACGGAAAATAAGAAAATATATATTATGAATATTACCAAAAGCTTCATCCCTACTGTTATTAGAGCACAAAGTTTTAGTACAGGCCGTAAAAGAAAGATATTATGTACATATAAATACATATTAAATCAGTGAGGCGAAAAAAAAACTCATGCTATAAAAATCGAGAATTTTCAAATCTGATTTATCACATTAAAAAATACACTACCCATACCAAGATATGTCAAAATGTATAGCTAACTTAAAGTAAAGCTATATCAGTGTCGCAACAAGTACGATCATTTATAGATACAATGTTTAAGGCGCAATAAAATGAGCAGATGTGAAAATTATACGAGCATAATTCGAACTGGATTGTAAACAAGAGTTGCTTCATATATATAGACTGCGTAATGATAGTAACTTAACTATATACTGTAATAAAATCATTTTAGCAGTAGTTCAGCTATGTACTGTAGCTTAAAGGATGTTTTAAATTTTCCTGTAAATATACCCATAGGCGTTTACAGGAGTGCGTATTTATTAAACAATTTACGTAAAGCACAAGGATCGAAATCTAACATGGATTTACAACACGAACTTCAATAAAATTTGTACGGCCACGAAATAAATAAAGCTTCTCATTTGGTCACAGAATAAAAAAATGACCCTGTAAGACTGGAAAGTTAAAAAAAGTGAAAGATACATGCGTACCCGATAATTCGGTATATAAAGATCTTTAAATTTAAAGTTTTCTTCGGGTGTGTCAAAAATGGGATTATGCTCAAGCTTTGACTTTTAAAGTACTTTTACTGTATTATCCTTGGTAGGCATAATTTGCTGCACAGTTAATCAATATCGTCATATTGTACTTGTCTATGTTGTATAAGCAAAGATAAAATAGAATCGATGAAAACTAAACGAATAAGTAAATCAGACAAGCTACTGATGATTTTTTCTATAGCCATATAGACATTAGTATAACAGTAATTAAATTAGCTAGTCCTTGACTAATAAACGTTGAGGTGCTGGGGTTTAGGAAGGGATTTTAGATGTCTTCTGCGGCCTAGTTGATGATTTACTCGCGATACTACTTAATACATTGGGAAGGGCGGACAAAATAAATAATAGTTCTTGATTTTTTGAGCCTTTTATTCATCATATACTCAAATATTTTTTATGAAACAAAAAGGTAAAATTCAAGCAATGCAATAATAGTGAAAATACGGATACATCAGGTTGAATTGTTTTGACTACCCTTTTTAGTATTAGGTAGGACATATTTTTACTGATTATGCCCTGCTGATCATTGCGTGCCTGCATTATTTTAAATGGTAAAAAAGTTTAAAAAAATAACTTGATTTTATACATATCACTAACGTGTCATCAACTTGCCAAAGATTTTTAGTTTTTTAACCATTATGTATGTATTACAAAAAGAAATTTTTATTTAGGTAGCTGTACTACCAAATAGTAGAAACCGAAACTTATTCGATCTGTTCGAATGAAGTGATACCACCAACGGTTACGACACTAACAAGTCGGCCACTAGTAAGAGGGAACCCCCCAATAAGGTATCCCTCCAATTGACTGAGTACAGAATACATTAGAATCATAAAGTCTTTCATAGAGATAAATACTCACTTTGCAATGTCTCCTGGGGAGGTCCACGTGCTAAAATCAGCGTCAGACATAAACTTTCTATTCATGGGAGTATCAATTGTGACACTATAAAGAGAATTTTTAATAATTAATATCTCAATGTTATATTAACCCATGATTATCAACTATGTCTTACGGTAAAAGTGCAGTCACTTTGCATCCATCAGGAAGTCCACTCTTGGGTGCGGCCAAGTTTTTAACAAGATGATGAACGGCAGCTTTAGCAATACCATAACCAATCATATAAGGGGTTGCTTTTAATGCAGGTAGTGCACCTGTCAGAGTGAGTAAACCATTACTAATTCGTAACCAAGTCAGTAGATGATTTTATCTCAAAAATATTACGCGTCCATCTTTGCGCTGAACTACTTACGGCTGAAGATGGTTGGAGGCAATGTTGGCAGCAATCAAAGAAGAGTTTACACTTTGATCAAGCATAAGCTCGGAATTTGCTAAGAAATCTGTAATATACACTTAAATATAAAGCCATTGCAAGATACTCAAATTTTACTAACCCTTGCTTCCAGCATTTCCGCCAGCCCAACCACCTGCGACACAAAACACACCACATAATTTTTCTGTACCCAATACAGAAGCAATTGATTCATTTATAGCGTGACCTTGCTCGGAGAGGGATCCAGAAATAGTAGTCAGAGTATTAAAATCAGCATCTTTATTCTCAACCAGATCAACATTAATCACGGTCTAATAACAAAAATTCAGAAAGTATAGTAAGTACATGACTGTGTTACCCTAAGTAGTGATAATGCTCCCATTAACCGCCCCCAGCCCCTGAGTTACTTTACATATCCTTTTGTCTTAAAATGTTGAACAAGAGTGCGTCCCAAAGCGCCAGCACCGCCATATACGACAAGTTTACTCATTTTTCTTTATATAATTTAAAAAGAGATAAAAAGGGGAATGCAATTTTTTTTTTTTTTGCTCTAAGTATAAAAGTAACAGTCCCAACAAAATTATGTTACACATAGCTAAAACCGTGAGAAAACATTTACTTCATCGTTTGAGCATATTGTTTTATCCGGGTCACTTGATACAGTGCCTGTAGTTGGGTCTACTTGATTAACATTGCAAATCGCGATAGATTGTGGGTAAACACCTAATATCAAAGGTATTGGACGATATTTCAAAACTCCTCGTACCACAAGCCCGTATGGATATCTAATCATGCGAGACCTTTTCCTTGAAATTAGTAAATGATGCACTGTGCTTTTATGATTTTTACCATCTTTCATTCCCGCTGGTATCTGCTCCTGGTGATTTTATGCGAATTTGACTTATAGCTTCAGTTGGACCTTTATTAAATAAACTAGATTGAATCGATAAAGGCTCATCAAAGTGAACTAGGCCACCTAGATACTCTGCAGGATCTACACCTTCAACATGAGTTACATTTGCAGCATTGTTTGCCATTATGACACTTGGTACAATTTGACTAAACGCAAATATACTGATATCTGCATCGGCTACATGAATAGTCCACCAATTCAGGTTCTTTGCTTGAACTTTTAGATCGAAAATCAATTCCTTGTCGGTGGCGAGCACTCTGCCGATATCCACAGTGAGTTCCACTAAAGGTTCTGCTTTATGTATGACAATCATCAATAGCATGATTATAGCCATTAGTACGACCAAAATCGTATTACGAAGGATATTATTACTATTAATTCATAATTGAATATCAGTTTTAGAAAGAGAGAGAGAGAGAGAGAGTTGAAGGCTTACCAATTCTTTTTGCTCCGCGGAATTCTTTTTTGTCTTCTCATTAGTAAAGGTGCATCCTCTTCGTCACTGGTGTATCCTCCGGCACCGCTAATTCCTCCATTATTTCCGCCGTAATAATATGCTTGCTGCATTGCGGGAGTTTGTATTGGAGGATATGTTCTTCTCGATCTTTTTGAAGTATTTTTATCTGAAGAAATAGACCCTTTAAAACTGTCATGCCATCTTCTCAAGATACTTGATCTATTCGAGTTTTGATGTGCTGTGTGGTTGTTTAGGTTACTTCGAAGTTTGGGTCGTCTGCTATAATCACTATCTGACCATTCTTCCTCCTCTTCGTCAAGACTATTGGTATGGTGTTGTGAGTTTCTATTATACAAGGCTTGTTTTAACCATTCACCCAGTCCTTTATTTCCCGTTCTTCTTTTGGAATCATGTGAAGCGGGAGTTGATCTAACAGAAATAGGTCTATGAATACCAGAAGCGGTCATATCTGACAAATGATGGGTTGACGACTCATTTCCGCTAAACGGGTAAACATAATGTTCGTTTTCATCAGAATCTGAAATAATGAGTATCAAGTCTACAATACTCTCAGTATGGTTAATATATTTACCTTCGACGTTAGACACGGCGTCGACTAAATTTCTATGAAACACTTCGGCAGGACTAGCAGTTCCATGCATAATCGGTTTTATTTGCTTTTTACTGTTATGCTTTTTACGGCTTGTGCTACTATTTGGGTTACCCTATATGATGACATAAATTCAAATTACGAACTTGAATTAGTTTTTCCTTTTCCATTGAACAATAGATTGTATATTATCGTGTAATAATTACCTCACTTCGAGCTTGATTTAACCTTCTCCTATCACTCATAGAGTGATTAGCATTTAGCGGTATTGGGCTTGCTGTTACCGTTCCACTATTCGAACTTGCTATGTTAGAGGCCGAAGGTGACATGGTCGGTGCATAAGTCATTTCGGTAGGTGGTAGTGGTGGATGAGCCACTTCGATATTATTTGGATTTTTGATGACATCTTCATTTATATTAGCATCCGCTTTCGATACATCCACATGTAAGGTATTTGAAGCTGCTGGGGTTGACTGTGCTCTAACGATATCCTCTGTTGGCTCAAAACGAGCCTTTTCGACAGTCATGTTTCGATCAAAATTCGAGAGTAAAAGATCTCGACGAAGTGAATGAGTATGTTTGTCTGTTGGCATGCCAAACTTATTATTTAATATTTGTTGTCTCATGCTATTATTTGGACTCTTTGTGTTTTCCTCGTCTATGTTGTTTAACTTTGTCACTTCGGTTGGCATACTTTATAATTTGTTTGGGGAGAGAGAGAGAGAAAGAAAGGAAACTGTGAAAAAAAAAAAAAAAAAAAAAAAAAAAAGGAAAACAAATCTATTTATCTGGGCTTAAATCAAGGTTTAATGAGAGTGAGATTCTATGGTGATTTGTAGATTTTTTATTGATATTAAATATAAACAGCGACTTCGCGAGTTGGAAGCTCAGGTACAGGATCGTCCTCGTTTTCTACATCTACAGTTACAATTCTAGAAAATGGACAGAGTAAATCAGTTGGATCGTATTGGTTATGGTCTTCTATAGGAGCTGGACAGGATGATATTTCGTCGTGTAAATCTGACCCTCTTTCTTTTAATTGTTTGTGAGTCGATATTTCACCCCAAATATCAAGCACCGGTAATTCTTCAAAATCAGATAACTTCAATTCTATAATTTCATCATTATCATCCATTAGAGGCACATTGTATATGGCAGTAGCTTGGGTAAACTCTTCCCGCATTGCCTTCTTCCTTAACTCCAAATGCTGGGTAGATAAGCTACTGTTTCCTTTGAAATTAGGGTACAACATGACATAAGATCTAAGATAAATCAATTCTTCAAAATATCTTCTCCACGATTTTATCCATTCATTTGATCTTAAATCCGGCACAGTCACGTCCTGCATTTGGAATCCATAAATATCTGCTGTTCTGGCTGTGATGTAATCGTGAAATTCTCTCCAATGTTCTGGGAAAAACACAGCACCTGAATGACTAGGCCATTGCATAAGATAAGGTTCGTTACTTTTTTCAGGGTAGCCTGCCTTAGTTAAAACATGACTTGGACTAAAGAGATGTCTGCCTGAGGGATCAGTTTCGATCAAAGGAGGGGCATATAGGCTTATTCCAAATAGATTTTTTGTTTTCTCGGATTCCATGTATCGATATCTAAGGATCGCATATTTGGCCCAGCCATAGTAATATCGAGATAGCTCAACGTCGTTGTTTAAAATAATTGCGTATTCGTCATTATTTGCAGGATACCAAGATTCGGCAAACAAGTGCGACTTACTGGCTTGCGCAATACGATGGCGGATGTTTTTAGTTCCCCTTTTCCAGTTGAAATTGTTTGCGAATGTTTGCGTCACTTGGTCAGTTGAATGATCCATGAGTATTGTTAAATCCACATCATCTCCGAAATAATGTGCGCTAGTTGCTGAATTCAATAAACGTGCTAATGCATGGGGTTTTTTATCTGTATTAATCAAAATTTTAATAGTGAAGGAGTTCCACTCTATAATGAAATATTTTAGTTGCCTATAAGATTTATATTATGAGTCCTTACTTGAAAGTGTATCGATAGGCAATTCCGCCATCCAAATTGCATGGGATATATCTTGTGTTGGTAAATGGATGTTGGTTACATCCGCAATTTCACCTGCTGATTTAATACTTGTAAACAATGGACTTTCTTGATCTACAGTATGAATTAAAATTCTGGGCTGAATCGCAGTCATGATATAAGCTAAACGATGGAAAAGACCACTCATTAAATTCCAATCTGGTGTCGTGTGCAACATGCTGATATCGTGGACAATAAGATCTACCGATGGTTTGCCGCATAAACTTGAAAGGGAACTTTTCACCTGTTGGTCAGACAAACCCTTAATACTGCCACTTATAGCAACATGTAAATCCACCTCCTGTTTATCCTCGAATTTGCATAAAAGTGTAGCTAAATTTTCTAGATTTTCAATTGAATCAACATAAAATAATAACGGTGTAGTAGCGGTCTTTTTACGTCCATTATTTCTATATGACAATGTGTCGTATACAGTGGATTGTTTATCGTGCAAAAATGTTGTTAGGTCATTGCATGTTGCGGATTTCTTGGTTTTTTGAAGTCTAACGTCTCCCCAGTAAGCTCGTTCAATCGGATCTGTTGGAAGAGCAATCGATGGAATACCGCCATTCATATACAGAGCACGGCTGATAAATAATCCCGTAAATGTGTCCAAGGCAGCAGTAGTATTGCCCATATTAATTTCATTCACTACAAACGGGATCCAAGAGCGACGGAGCAACCAGCTGTCATTCACCATATCAACAGCTTTACTCCTCATCTGTCTACTACCTGAGTTAATTGAGGCAGGCATACATTCGATTTTATCTTCAGATTCCGCATCCAATATGACAGCTTCTGTTCCCAATAATGACGATCTGTACTGCTTTGTATAGGATAGTTTTAATAGGTTTTCCAAATATCTCTTTCCAGGTGCAATATCTTGATCAATTATCCAGACAAATTCGGTTGAAACATGAGCAGTAGCTTGTAACCATTGATGTGGGATGATATCTACATTATCTCTTGCCATAACCTTGACGCGTCTCCTGTCCAGTGTCATGATTCGTGCATCCACCTCGTTTTTCTGATTTGTATCACAAATAATCCAAATATACTCTGGTAAAGCTGTCTGAGTTAGGACAGATTGCAGTTGAATATATAATTGTGCTACTGTCTTTGTGTGTATGATAGTTGTAACCGGAACTCGACGGTATTGTTTGTTAGAGGCGGAGGTGGTAGGCAAGGGTATGTTGTTGGTGAGTCGACGAAGCTCGTCAAATGTGTGCCCTAAAACTTTGCCTTTGGAGAGTTGATGTGTAAAGGAATCTTGGCCAAGGGTAACAGCATCTAAACTGTTGAAATTAAATCGAGATGATGTAGACCCTACAAAAAAAAAAAAAAGAAAAAAAAAAAGAAAAACGTTACAGTCAAAACGCTTTTCCGGCTCAACTTAAATATTTTACCCTTCTTTTCTGGTAATAATCTATTTAAAAGTGCATAATTGGCGAAATGACTCGAGTCTTTGAAGTCTGCAGGTTCTTCAAAAATAGAAACTTGTGGTTTTGAGCCTGTTTTCACTTTGAAGTAAAAGGTATTAGAGAAAAGCAGGACCAGAAATACAATGGCGACGATGCATATAAGAAAAAACGATCGAGATTTTCGATTTAAAAGATGGCTGAAGACATGGGATGACTTTTTCACATCTAGTAGCGAAGAATCCTGTGGTGGATAGACTGAATATTGTTTTGAATTTGATAGCTGTCTTCTCGAACGGGTTCCAGCCCTTTCTAAATCTTCCTCGTCTATTTTCATTTAATTAATATCGCTTTGAAAGAAGAAGAATCGATACATGGAAATAATTCTGTGTTCGTTTCTATTCTGGGCTCTAAATATCCTTTTTTAGCCTTAACCTATCGCTTTTTGGAGTTTCAATTTTCATTGACATTTCATTGGCTCTTAAAATCAAATTTTAATTTTCCCAAAAGTCAATCTGTGTTCACTTGTTGAGTCTTATCTGCGAAATTTGATATTTTAATAAAACCTTTATCAGAAAAGTCCTTCTACACTTAATACAGCAATAACCTAGAAAATTACAGCTTGCGTTGATTTGTATCTCAAATTTTATTTATTAATTCTTCAATTTGCCCAAAGATTGATGAATTAGTGGCTGTATCACCCTTATCAATCGGGCTGATACACAAGCAAAACAGAAGAAGCTCTCCTTCCCCAAATCTTTAAATTCAGGTGTATACCATTAGTTGTGGGCATAAATTTGATGTTACTGTACAACACTTGAATACCCCAAAATTGTTTATCAATATCAATAACTGTTGACGAATCATATATGATTCAAAGAAACCTAATTAAAGCGAAATACTTTGGGGTTCATAAGGTCCTTGTTTGCGCCTCTCAAAATACCTGTAAGACCCGAAATTAAGGTACAGCCTTATGTTTTGCAAAATGTTGATGGTGAACAATGGCTAGCTGTCAAATTTAGTCGATTCCAAATGAGATATTTAGATATTTAACACCTTTGATTCAACGTGAATGAGACGTAAGAGTCCCTCGAGGACAAACTTAAATTTATATATGCGTGCTACAACTGTAGCATTTTTATCATTGATTAAATATTCTTGTTTTACTTTCAGTTATCAGCCACAAAAATAGAATCTTATAGACCCAGACATCGTGAAAACCCAAGGCTCTTGATCTAAGCGCACCTTGGCTGTCCCTTAGAAACCAGTTGATGCTTTTTTATTTATAAGTGACTGTCCTGCTAATGTGGTGATTCTCTCACTGGCATCCATTTTTATCCCCCTGTTGATGTCAAAAATGAATCAATGGTTCAAAAATTTATTTCGACTGACCAGTAACACTACAAGCCACATCCCCTCCAACTATGAAAAATTAAGTCGAGGTCAGTTAATTCAAAAGATTCAGACATTGGAGAATCGATTGAAAAGAAATGACGTTTTGCCACCCAATAAACCTGGTCGAAAATCTTTCGACGTAAACCGTTATGTAGAACGTCGCATTGCATTAAAGGTAGCTTATCTCGGCTGGAATTACTCTGGATTTGCATCACAGGGCGACGAGAATACAACTCCAACCGTTGAAGGACAGTTGTTCAAAGCATTGACAGCCTGTAAACTGATTCAGCAGGCCGACAATTGTCAATTCACTCGATGCGGAAGAACCGATAAAGGCGTTAGTGGACTAGGACAAGTAGTGGCACTAAATGTCCGAGGTACTAACAGTAAATCCGACATTGTCAAGGATCCCTTACCGTATGTTGAAATTTTAAATCGATTGCTGCCTGACGATGTTCGTATTTTGGCCTGGGCGCCCGTCGGTCCTTCATTTAATGCACGATTTGATTGTAAATCAAGAACATACAAATACTTTTTTGAGAAAGGCCAACTCGATTTAGAATTGATGAGAACTGCTGCTAGCTATATGACTGGATCTCATGATTTTAGAAATTTCTGTAGGCTGGATCCATCAAAAAATATCACTAGCTACGAACGAACCGTTTTGTCATTGGAAATTAAGCCACTGAGTGACGATTTTTACGAGGTTGAGTTAAAAGGGACAGCGTTTTTATGGCATCAGGTTCGATGCATTATGGCCATTTTGTTCTTGGTGGGGCAAAAATTGGAAAAACCAGAAATTGTGAAAAACCTATTAGACATTGACCTAGTACCGGCAAGACCCAACTATCCTATGGCAAGTGATTTGCCACTCATGCTATATGACTGCGAATTCGAAAATATGAATTGGATTTACGCAAACGAAAATAATTCAGCAAAAATCACTACTCCCTTAAAAACATATCGACATTTTCATGAGTTGTGGAACACACATATTATTAAAGGGCACTTATATAGGACTGTTTTACAACAAATTGAATGCAAGGCTATTAATGACGGTACAGATGTAAGAGGTCGTATCAATGCAAGTGACAATAAGCAATCAACGGTTCTATTAGGAGCAGGTAGAACTCTTAAATCGGCTAAATACAAACCATTATTGAGTAGACCTAAAGCAGATTCTGACCAGGTCAAAAAAGAAAAATACCGAATTAGACAATTGAATAAAATCAAGTAGACCTTCACATATTGTCAATAAATGAACTCAATGCAGTTACGGCTTCTCTTAGTCCCTACATGTGTAATTTAAAAAATTTTAGTTTTTGGCGTTATTTAAAAATATCGACTAATCACGGTGTAACCTGAGCTTTTTGTGCAAACTCACATGAATACTACTATGCTCCTGAATATAAAATAAACAACTATGAAAAAAATATATTTACTGCGCGAAAGAAACAAACAGATTTAAAACACGTACTTCACTTCAGCAAGAACATGATCAAAACAACCAACAAGTTCAACTTATTGAATATTTTCCAACGAAATTTTGGCGTTATTTTATTGCAGAAAAGACTCGACTCAGGTCGTACAAAAAAGCAGAATATGACCCAGGCATTCTGTATATGAATTACATCACTTCTTCTAGAAAGTACTTTTGGGATGTTATTGACCTGAAGTCATCATTATTATGCTTCTACCCCATGACTAAATATATAAGCCGTATCCATTGTTCTATTGATATGTGCCTATGTGCCTATGTGCCTATGTGCCTATGTGCCTATGTGCCTATGTGCCTATGTGCCTATGTGCCTATGTGCCTATGTGCCTATGTGCCTATGTGCCTATGTGCCTATGTGCCTATGTGCCTATGTGCCTATGTGCCTATGTGCCTCTATACAGTGTCCGTCAAGGCTGCAAAAAGTTGTACTTAAACAAGTGTTGAATAAAAAGAACGTTTTCAATAGAAAGAAAAAAAAAGTATTTATTTGGAGGGGGGATACATGGTATTTTTTTTTTTTTTATACAAATTATGTGACATTATTTAAAGCACTGGTATTTAAGCAGGAGTGAATTGGACGTAGATGTGGACTTCACCGTGGTTAGACAAACCCATCTTGGTAGGTAACTTGACCCAGGCATCAATAGGGGCACCATTGAAGGCCTCCTCGTAATCGAACTTGCAGTCTCCGATATCATCGGAACCAATCTTATCCTTGTCGAGGACATTAAGGGTAAGCTTGTGCTTACGGCTTTCACCCAAGTTGAAAGTGAAGGTCTCGTTCCAAACAGGGTTGTTGCTGTTCTCGATAACAGTAGTGCGTTGCTTGTAATCTTCATCAATATAGATTTCACTATTGATAAAATACCCGTTAGATCACTTGTTTCTAACCCGTAAAGCCCTTTCTTTTCTTTTTTCAAACACAACTTACACATAAGGATCATTCTTTCCCATGAAATCTTCACCGTGGAGCTTACGAGCTTCGACTAAAGGAGAGAAATTACGCGTTTAATACAGGGTCCTTATCACCAACCATATATTAAGTTTACTTACTGATAGTGACGCTAAGGGTACCGGCGGGATATTTGGAGAACATCGTTATAAAATAGTTTTTTCAAGTAATTTGAATAAAGAAAAAAGAAACCCCATTTCGTAACAGTGAGTTCTTTTTATACTTTTTTCTTGTTTTGTTTAGCATGATGTACTTTCCAAAAGTTACCAATTTTAGCCTCTTGGCCGAAATGGAGCTCAGCTCGCATAAACGACAAGCCCGTCAGCTATAATTAGAATGGCATGAGTAATGACGTAAATTTCGTAACACAGTAAAAGCCTGTATACATTTTTTTTTTTTTTTGCTCGTGATTTTATTGTTCACTGTCTATTCTAAAGACAAATAACGAAATTTAATTTAAGTTAACAATATACATGCCGTAAATAATCAATAATGAAATAATGGGCCGTGATAAGTACATAAACATACGTGTATCCGTGTAACTGTGCTCCAGGATTTAAATTTTAAAGATTTTTAGTCCTCGAACGGATAATAGGGCCATCTATCCGCCAAGAAGATAAATTTGCCCGGTAAAATTATGAGCAAATTCGTTTGCCTGATATGTCTTAACATACACTTCGCCCTGAATCAAGCTTTTTTCGACCCCTTCTTCCTTATTTCGGGATTGATTTAATTTGATAAGTCATTATCAAATGTCTATGAGGGACTCATTTGAGTAACTTACATTCTTACCAAGTAAAATCGGTTTTTTTTTGTGTCCTTACTCCAATGATGAGTACATGTACGCAGACCTATTTCCATGTATGTTAGCATCATTGTTTTTTTCTTCGGGATAAATATGCACTTACTGCACTACCATGGGAACCAATGAGCAAAGGACAAATTGTATCGCTTTTAATATGACAGCAAGGTCATAACAAGTTGATACCTTGACTGTGCATCCATATCATGTCTCTTTTTTTTTTTTTTTTTTTTTTTTGCCTATTAATTTAATCAATAGGGCTACATCAACGTGTATGAGATGCTTTTATTTATATGTTTATTATATGCATGTAATATATAGTAGGGTTTTCTTTCTTTTTTGAGCGCCAGATTAAATTAAACTAATCTCTAAGTTGTATGCTATTAAAAATATAATCGGGAGTGTTTGTGGAGAAATCTAACTTTTCACAAATTGGGGAATCGCACGATACATTAATAGGTGTTCTCAAAGCCAATTCTTCATGACTATTGGCCGGGGATATCGATGATGATAGCAGAGGCGGTGGGAACGACTGTCGTGCAGTTTTATCAGGAAGAGGACTGTGTATTGATTCAGAATACATCAAAGCAAGGTCTTCGCTGCTTATACTATTGCTACGTCTGTGAGGTGGCAAGGATGAATAACGGGAAAGGTCAGCATCCATAAATGATGCATCTCGTCGATAACATTCATCGGAACAATACACTGAATCCTAATTGTTATTCATTGAGTTTATTTTATTTTAATGCTCGAATGTCTAAAAGCTCACATACCGAGTATGGACTCACTGCGCAATCGCAAAATGTGCACCAATTTGTATCACACATTAGTCGAAATAAAATCTGATATGGATAAATTTCTGGTGTTTTGGGATATTTCTTTTGATAATTTTATTTTATTTGGATCCACACTGCTGGGGGAAGTATATAAAGAAAATTAATTAAAATCACGCCGATTGAAACATATTGTAAGGTTGTTAAACATTATATTTTACAACACCCAGAAAGGCATTCGTATTTCCAAAAAAAAAAAAAAAAAAAAAAACGACAAAGATGGTCTGTCATCGGGGGAAAAAATTCAACAATTTTACTTTGGGCTATCCCCATCGTCATAATGAAAAATATTGGTAGCAATGTTTATCCCTAATTTCCAGAAAGCTTAAGACTTTACTAGGAAACAAGGTTTTCATTCGGATGCGCCACTATTGAATGCAAAGACACCCTTGACATAACTTTCATTTTGTTGGGGTGAAACCTGTTTTACGTGGCTGGATCACTCTGTCTTAACAAGTGGAAAACGTCACTAAAATGGCTACCGTAAGTCAAAATCAAGAATGAGAGCGGCCAACAGAAAATTGACGCCAACAATAAACCCCAGGCTTATCCAGATCTGACAAGAAAAAAAAAATTGGAAATGTTTGGGAGATCCCTTTCAATCAGATTACGGACTAATTACACGTTATCGCAACAAAACAAATAGATCTGGCAATTATTTTTGGATTTATTTTATTGGGTGTGAATCGGACTATTGACCGCGTAAAACTATATTTCAAAATACCCATGAAGGTTTTACATTAAATGTATCCTATATAAAAGGCTTACTTCTCCCCACCCAAACCATATCATTATAAATTCATATTTGGTATAATTTATATATATAAAAATGGTTGTTAAAGTTGGTATCAATGGTTTTGGCCGTATCGGTCGTATTGTTCTCCGTATCACCGAAGAGAAAGATGACGTTCAAGTTGTCGCCATCAACGACCCTTTCATCCCCGTTGATTATATGGCATACATGTTAAAGTTTGATTCTGTTCATGGTCGTTTCAAGGGTACCGTCGAAACAAAAGATGGTAAGCTTATCGTTAATGGTCATGCTATCTCTGTTTCTACCGAACGTGATCCTTCCAATATCCCTTGGGGTCAAGCTGGCGCCGATTATATTGTCGAATCCACTGGTGTCTTCAAGGAAATCGAACCTGCATCTGCTCACATTAAGGGTGGCGCTAAGAAGGTCATCGTCACTGCTCCCTCCAAGGATGCTCCCATGTTTGTTTGTGGTGTAAACCTCGATTCTTACAAGTCAGAATATAAGATTATTTCTAATGCTTCTTGTACTACAAACTGTCTTGCCCCTCTTGCCAAGGTTATCCATGACAACTTTGGTATTGCCGAAGGTCTCATGACTACTGTCCATGCTACTACTGCCACACAAAAGACTGTCGATGGTCCTTCTCACAAAGATTGGAGAGGTGGTCGTGGTGCTGGTGCCAATATTATCCCATCTTCTACTGGTGCCGCTAAGGCTGTCGGTAAGGTCATTCCTTCTCTTAACGGTAAGCTTACCGGTATGGCATTCCGTGTCCCCACACCCGATGTCTCCGTCGTTGACTTGACTGTTAACCTTGAGAAACCTGCCTCTTACGATGAAATTAAGGCTGCCATCAAGAAGGCATCTGAGACTACCATGAAGGGTATTCTTGGTTATACTGAAGAGAGTGTTGTAAGTTGTTAATCATATATGATTGTAACATAAAAAAAAAGAAACTAAAGTTTAATGTAATATAGGTATCTACAGATTTCGTAGGTGAATCAATTTCTTCTGTCTTTGATGCTTCCGCTGGTATTCAACTCTCTCCTACTTTTGTCAAGCTTGTCGCTTGGTACGATAACGAATATGGTTACTCCAACCGTGTTGTCGACCTCTTAACTTACGCTGCCAAGACCGATGGTGCTCTCTAAATTGTATATAATCCAATTATTTTGAATCATTTAAATCTGTAAATATGTTAATAAATGAGCTCATAAAAAAGAGCGAGAAGTTCTACTTCTCGTATTTTGTTCCAACATAAAAAACATTAATTTTTCTTTTGCCAATATTACAATTGTATGCAACCACATGTTTTCTATTTCAATATAATAACTAAGCAACTATTCCCAGATACTAATAAAACAATTGCCATTTCTCACAAGTAAGAGTAAAGTTTACAAAGTTTTTAAGAAGATAATGATTAAAATTTTTAAAACTATACAATAACTGTTATATCATTAATAGCATATATGCTCGTTGATGTATCGAAAAATATCGTGTTTTCAAATATTACTATAGGAGCTACCAGGGTTTAAGGAAAAACATATTTCCATCCTACAAGTGTCCTCATATTCTGAGCGATCGCTTTATGCATATTTTATTATTTCTTTGTATACTATTCCTGTAAATATAAGTTTCAGTTGTTTCTGTATTATTAAAAAAAAGTGCTGTTATCGAGTAGTCGGCTATATTTAGTACATAAATAACACGCCAATAAGGACAGAAAGTTTATTATGGTAGAAAATAGTTAAGCATATTTAGTTCTTGTTATCGTAGAAAGGGTAATCAGTATATCCCTTAGCTTCGTTGCTGTAAAAAGTACTTCTATCATACTTGTTAAATTCCCACCCATTTTGCAAACGGTCAGGAAGATCAGGATTGGCAATAAAAGCACGACCAAATGAGATCAAACTACCAGTCTTTTCAGCAAAGTCAATGGCATGATCACGGGCAGTGGAAAATCCAGACGAGGTAATAAAAGGACCTTGCCAAATATCACGGAAAGACTTGAGTGAGTCAGGAGAAGGCGTGTCGACGTCTGACATGAAATTGGCACGAGGTTCAATGAAATGAAGATAGGCCAATTGAGGATGCTTCTTTTGGATTTCACTAGTAATGTAACCCCAAGTTTCTTCAACAGTATCATCTTGCATACCTTGAATAGCGCTACCGGGAGAAAATCGAACAGAAGTACGTTCAGCACCAACGGCCTCGACAACAGCATCAATCACTTCAAGCACAAATCGACCGCGGTTCTCGATCGATCCACCATAGATATCTGTACGCTTGTTACTGCTACTATTGATAAATTGATCAGGGAGGTATCCACTAGCAGAATGAATTTCAACACCATCAAATCCAGCCTTGTTTACAGCGTTCAAAGCAGCTTGACGATATTGCTCCACAATGGCTTTGATCTCATCAATTTCAAGAGCATGAGGAACTTCGTAGTCACCGCCACTCATGTTTTTACCTTCAATAGCAATAGCAGAAGCAGAAACAATTTGTTCACCATTGGGATTCAAGAACTTGGAGCCAGTACGGCCTAAATGCCAGAGTTGAAGAAAAATGCTGGCCTTTTTTTCACGAACGGCAGATGTAACCTTCTTCCAGGCTTCAATTTGCTCTATGTTGTAAATACCAGGAGCACGTGGGTAGCCACCAGCAAGGCGGTCAATAAAGGTAGCTTCAGAAACCAAAAGTCCACCATCACTCGATCTTTGCTTATAGTATTCAACCATTAGATCAGTAGGGACGGCTTCAGGAGAGGCTCTGAATCGGGTCAATGGGCTGAGAACAACACGATGCTTGAGTAAGTTTTTACCAACTTTGATAGGAGAAAAAAGAGCTTTGGGGTTCATATTTAGAGTGAGAGAATAAATTGTTTATGTAGAAAAATAAACCAGGATCAGAAGAATCAGGCATCTTTTATATGCAAGTCCTGTCAATGGATGAATAATTCAATAAAGTTTATTCGGAGGTGTGACAATAGGACTTTCAATAGTTCGGCTCATTCATTTTCATAGCCTTGATTGTATCATAAAATAAAACTCATTATATATTATATTCTTAATAGGCTAATACAATAATATCATGTATTGACACATTATAAATTTAAGAGAAGTTTATCTGCTGCAGTAACAATTCAGATAAAGCTACAATTGCCACATTGATTATAAATCTACCGCACGGTAAACGGTAACCAAAAGATGCCGCTTCCGGTATATTTTTTCAACACCGACATGCGTCCTGCACATAAATCTCTCTTTTGGCCTGATTTAGCATTTGCGTATCTTTAAACTATTCAGTAACCTTCAAATTTTAGCTACTTTTGATATAAAAACAAACTCGTGCTTTGAGATAAACTAGGCCCCATCTCTAAACCATGACTACCATACCTTAGGTGATTTAATATCTTTTTATAATAAATGTGAGGATTGAATTCCAATTTTGACCCATTTTCGAGATAAAGCTGCTGAAAAAGGAGACTATTAGATATTGATGGATAAGACGATGTGGTATAATCTAAGTATATCTTCCTTAATTTAATGCTAATAAGGGCGATATTCTGGAGCAAAAAAAAAACAAAAAAAAATCCGCGGCTAATTTGTTGTTGCTTCTTCATAAAATAAGACCCAAAGGTGACAGTTGATACGTGGTTTGAGTTGCAAAATTGAAAATAGGTATGTACACGAATAATTTCCTTTTTTCACTCTAATGATATTAATTGATTCAAAAAAAAAATTAGTTCTATGATTTAGGAGACACGGCAGGTTTTAAACTCTATATTAAACAGCAATTATGGCCTTAATAATCACGCAGTTGTTTTTCTCAAAAGATAAGTATCAAAAAAACAGAGGGGAGATTTATTTCCTACCGCTTTAGATGAGTTGCAAAGGGAGTCGTTCTCTTTTGCAATTATCCGTATAAAATTGCCATCTTCCGCATAAGCTAATGAGCGCTTTTTAAGTCAAACATCCGGAATAAATTGCTACGATCATTTTTCCAACTTTTGGAATTGTTTGTTAGTTTGATTTTATATGTCTAATAGTTCTGTAATAATTATTTTTTTAAAAGTATTCCTTAGCAAATTAAATAAATATTTTATATTTTTACATCCGTTGTTATTAATGGTGAATTCTTATTCGGCAAGAAGACTGATTAAATGATGGTTCAAATATTCAAATACACTGTAAATAGTTGAGGGTTACGCTAAGATAGTTAGTCGACAAATGTTGGAAGAGGAAGTTAACTGTTTTTAGATGTAGTAAGATTATCAGCTATAAACCGTCTTTCCTCCCAATGATTACAAAAAGTATGTTAGGTAACTTATTTAGTCTGATCTAATGTTGATACAAAATTTTCTGAAACCGGATAAAGTAATCCTTAGGTTAATTTCATATTATTTTTTGACGTGTCGAAAGAAACCGACAAGGCGGTCTATAAACGATACCAATATGGCCCTGAATCTGAATCTCCACAAATGTACGACGCGATGTGCCAGACGAGATAAACAGTGCATTTAAGGCATCCGATTTGGACCTATCTGATTATTTATAAAGATGGGCAATATGGAAAAAGTCATAGGTCTTATAGAAACGCGATTTAGATATACACTCTATTTTTCAACGAATGAGTATGCTTACAAATTGGGGGTGTTACTATCAAACCAATAAACTTTAAATTATGCAGAATTATCTTTGGCATCAAATCGTTGACTGGCACGTGTTCGAATCGCAGTTTGTGTAGTAAAAGATCATGATTAAGGTAAGAATTTCAAAAAAAAAAAAAAAAAAAAAAAAAAAAAAAAAAAAAAAAAGAGTGAAAAATTTGAGGATGTCTACAATTAAGTGTTTTTTTTTAAATACCTAGCTCTATTTTTCTGTAATCCTTACAAATAGTCCTTTGGTATGAGCGCTATTGTATAGATTACACGGTTCAACACCATTTTTAGTGTCACAATCACCTCTTTTTGGTAAAAGCCAAGACTAACTTTATAATACACGACGACATAAAACTTTACCGCCTTCGGGCCCTTTCTTTTTAACACCATGTGCTTGGCTTAGCTACCATTTAGTTTTGTTTAATGTGATACGAATCACTCTTTTTAGGTGATTCCCTGAATCTTGATTGTACCCTTAAATTATGTACAACTTCCCGAAAGCCCAAGAATAGCATTCAAGCAAATTACTTCCAGTAGTATCACAAAAGTGATCTTTCTCTAGTAAAGTTGTGCTACCCATAGGTATATACGCACATTATATTAATTAAAAAAAAGTGATAAAATATATAATTTATTGATTTGATGAAAGAGGAAAAAAAATATCTAAAAATGTCTAAATAGACAGAAGTAAACAAACTATTCTTTGCTGTTGTAGAAGGGGTAATCTGTATATCCTTCAGCTCCGTTAGTATAGAATGTGCTTCGATCATATTGATTTAACTCCCATCCATTTTGCAAACGGGCTGGAAGATCAGGGTTGGCAATAAACGCACGACCAAATGAAATCAAGTTACCGGTCTTTTCAGCATACGCAAGGGCATAATCGCGTGTGGTCGAAAATCCAGAGGCTGCAATAAAAGGTCCCTGCCAAATATCGCGGTAGGGCTGAAGTGAATCCTTAAAAACCGTATTTGTATCTCCCACAAAGTTTCCACGAGGTTCAACAAAATGAAGGTAAGCTAATTGAGGATGGTTTTTTTGAAGTTGTTGCGTAATATAACTCCAAGTCTCTAAGGTCGTATCATCCTGCATATCATGAAATTCACTATCAGGGGAGAATCGAATAGCCGTACGCTCTTCTCCCACTGCATCTACAAGTGCATCTATCAACTCGAGTACAAACCGGCTACGATTCTCGATTGATCCACCATATATATCTGTACGCTTGTTGCTATTTTTATTGATAAATTGATCGGGAAGAAATCCACTTGCCGAATGCACTTCAATACCATCAAATCCAGCTTCCTTCACCGCGTTCAAAGCTGCTTGTCGGTACTGCTCAATAATTTCTTTAATTTCATGAATCTCGAGTGCACGGGGGACTTCATATTCTGTAAGCACCAAAGGTGTACCCGTGATAGGAATGTCCGAGGCAGAAACAATTTGTTCTCCGTTGGGATTCAGGGTCTTGGATCCTACACGACCTAAATGCCAAAGTTGCAGAAAAATACTGGCCTTGTTTTTATGGACAGCAGAGGTCACTTTTTGCCAACCTTCAATTTGTTCACGGTTGTAGATACCAGGCACGTTGAGATAGCCACCCGCAAGACGATCGATAAACGTAGCTTCAGCAATCAAGAGTCCACCTTCACTCGCTCTTTGTTGATAGTATTCCGCCATAAGTTTAGTGGGCACGGCTTCAGCAGTTGCTCTGAAACGAGTTAAAGGACTAAGAACAACACGATGTTTAAGTAAGTTGTTACCAACTTTGATGGGGGTAAAGAGATTTTGAGGGCTCATATTTGTTTTAGTTTTAGAAGTGGTAGTAATTTTAAGGAAATTAATAAATTAAGAAAAAATAATAAGGGAAAGATGCTTTTTTTTTTCTTTTTATACATAACTACTATGAATAGATGAATAATCAAAAGAAATGAAATGAATAATATAAACCAAAGTAACTGTAACATAATCGGTAATCTTTCTATGTGATCACCCCGTCGCAGCAAACTGTGAAACACTAAAACCACCAGCTGATCCCATTTTCCCTCTATTCTGAGTGAATACATTTTTGTGTACTTTCCTAATTTAGGCTATTCTGAAGATTGGCTTTTGGAATTACGAGGAAACTCTTTTTGCTTATTCAGATATTTTTGACAAAGCTTTTTTTTCGGCACTTTAATTTTTATTACTACTTTAGGGGGCTGGGATAACATAGCTGGGGGTAAAACAGACCTCTAGATCCTAATTGTATTGGCCCTTGAGATTCATTTTAAAATTCAATATCCAATAAATATGCGATCCAGAGGCTGTAATTTAATATTTATAAAAAATGCTTTAACCAGGACAGTAGTTACGAACAGCCGGTGATATGCAATTATACGAATTGCAACATACAAAGATTGATTTTTTCCAATGGACGACGTCAGTATAACTTTTTATTTTTAAATATATTGCAAATCCACAACAAGTATTGTATCCTGTACTCCCTGTTTTGACAAATGAAGAAAAGGCATTCTTTAATATGATACTGCTTAAACATTACACGTCCCACCAACTCTATGCCCAATTTTTACACTATCGCTATCTCTTGAAATTAATCAACCAAAGAAAACATGGAACTTAGAGTTGACAATATGACTATTTTTTATAACACACCGGAGCATCTCAAATTGTACTTCAGTCGATAAAAAGAATAGAGCAGCTGCTGAGTCAAAGTCGACTTTTATGAAAATACTGAAAAATGTCCAAGCCAATATCTGTCGGCTAAATACAGCATCAAATATACAGTCTATGGTCCCAGAGAGACATTATCTGAATCCAGATCCTCAGCATATGTCATAATAATTCACCCTATATCCAACCTAACAACATTCCACCTCATATCACAAACCGAAGACCACACCCACTCAGCCATTTACAATTGGAGGTACTTGGATTTAATCCAATGATTCCTCAAATTAATACAACCAATATCCCCTCATTTAATCAGCATCAATATACTTCCTTACCTCAAGAAGTAAATATTGTCTCAAACAGTAGACCCGTAAGTAATTTGTT